>MU185937.1:0-50309 GCA_016904865.1 Pissodes strobi
CTGTGAAACTACTAACTCTAGAGGTATAACATCATACAACAAATATGCTTAGAATTTTAAGTAGAATCCAAAAATGTAATAAAATATAGCGTGTTTCATTTAAAAAAGTGTAACTTTCTTTGACCATCCTGTATATAAAGAAGTGACGATTAAAACAATACAAAAAAATAAAGATCATTTTATATGGAATAACTTGTGTATTTAAATTTTTTTTCCAACCCCCTTAGTTTTCGAGATAAGGTATAGGCCCCTCTTAAACGGGCCACCCTGTACATAACAAGGTACAAGATTTCTCTTCTTATATTAATCTGTCAGGCTCAAGTTACTTCCAAAATCCCCGCTTGGGCTCCCCTACTATAACAGTTAATTAGTGGAAATAGTTATTTGTGTATTTAGAGCGCAAAGTAACAGATTGCCGCTTGAGAAAGAATGTTACTGCGCGACGCGTAGCGGAGCGCAGTAATCTTTCGAAAACGGTAATCTTACTTTGCGCTCGAAAAACACACAGAACTTTTTCTACAGCTCCTTTTTTTAAAATTAAATGCACATTTGTCTCTATACTTATTCTGAAATTTGCAAATGGCTGTCAGTTTTGACATATGCATATTCGGGCTTCGGACATATTTAAAACAGGAGTGCCAGCAACAAACTGTAATAAACGCACGACTGTCATTTATTTATCTTCGGTTTCCAGGACCATTCATAGCACACTCGACGGAAAAAGTGAGATTTTTCTTTTCCATGTTCACGCTAGAGCGCAAAATAAGGCTCCACGGCATTCGTCGATTTTGCGATTTCATTTGAATTTAGTAATTAGTTATTTTGCGCGCGGCTGTAGAAAAAGTAATAATTGCTTGACTACTATGTAAAAATGTCTCACATTTAAGATATGCACACTAATATGTTAGCCGAATTTGACAGTAATAAACCTATATGTCCAAATACGGAAAATGGACTTCTGAAATTAAAAATAAATACACAAGAAGTATATCTCTTATGTTACAGCTATAGCTTTGTATACAGGCTGTTATGGAAATTGAGTGATTGATTCTTATCAGCAAAGCAAGAAAAAAACGTTCTTATCAGAAAGTTGGAAATATCTTGCGGCCAGGGTAGGGTGTCCCATAAAACTAAGAGGTTATACAGAGTAACAGCAAATTTGTTTAAATAATTTTTTAAAAACTTGATATATTTCAACAAATTTTGGAGCTCGAGAGTTTTTTTTGAAGCGAAGAATTCAAATTTTTTATTAGTTTTGTTGTTACATAGAGAAAGCGTCATCTGTCTTTAAAGCCTCATAACCTTTTTTGGTCTTAGTGCATTATTTTTTTATTTAAATATACATTTACTCGTCTTTTGGTCAGTAAAAAAGGTATGTTTTGTAAATGTCACTACTAAAGCCTAGATTGTAGAAAAATAAATAAATGCCGGACCTGCAACCCCGTGTGGGGTTGCTGGTTCTCCATCGGGAGCCTCCCCAGGTGGCGGACAAGGGAACGCCTCCTAGATATAGGTGGTCTCGGAAAAATAAAATATCCGGGGCTGACCAAAACTAGCACACAGCAGCAGAGTGGGCGGCTGCCTACAGCGTCTAAATTCAATGTCGGAGCGGCTGAAATAAAAGCAGTGAAGGCAACGGGAAACCACATTGCTTATTTTCCCCAGGAAATTGAAGAATCTCCCGGCTCAAAATAGCAAAGTCCAAACTAAGAATCGGAACGTGGAATGTCGGTTCACTCTACGCAGCTGGGAAGTTTGAGAATCTCGTTCAGGAGATTAATCGGATGATACTGCAAATAACGGGTATATGTGAACCAAGATGACCTGGCTGAGGAACATGCAAGGACGAAAATGGCACCTTATATTACTTTGGATGTTGACGAGCCAAATCACAGGAATGGAGTGGGAGTTTTTGTGACGTCAGAACTAACGAAATGCGTACTAAACTTTGTCTCCATAAACGACAGAATATTACTACTACAATTGGGGGCAAGCCCTTTTAACATTAATATACTACAAATAAATGCTCCGACTGCAGATATAAGGTACGACGACGAAGTTGAATCTCTGTATAGTCAATTAGACACAATAATGAAAACACTTAAGAACAGAGAAATGACATATGTCCTGGGAGACTATAGCGCGAAGATGGGCCAGGGTAGCAGATCGGACTTGGTGGGGGAATGTAATGAGCGGGGTGACAGACTTTTCGAGTTTCGCCAAGATCACGGTAACAAACACAAGATACAGACTGCATAAACGAAGACTATATACTTGGAGAGGTCCAGGCAATAACCCAGCACACATTATAAGAAACCAAATTGATTATATATTAATTAACAAAAGATTTAGGACCTGTGTAAACAGAGTTACAACCTATCCTGGAGCAGACGTTGGATCTGACCATAATCCGCTGGTTGCCGACACTGAAGTCAAATTGAATAGCATACAACACAATGAATTCAAACTGGCATAAACAATAGAGAAAGGAAAATAGGGAAGGAAATAAGAACCGACGACAGCGTGGATGGGGTTTGGAATGTGGAAATCATTCAAGGAACTAACAAATAAGCTAATAACTGAACATACGATAAGAAAAGATAAACCGAAGAAACAGAAATGTATGACATCCGAAATATTGCACCTCATGGAGCAAAGGCGGCAATATAAACCAAACCCAGAAGAATATAAAAGGAGGCAAAAGGATATAAAACAAAAAATTCGCATCGCCAAAGAAAACTGGATGAAGGAAAAGTGTAAGGAAATGAAAGACCTGGGGAATAAACATGACACTTTCAACATGTATTAAAAGGTCAGAGAAGTGGCATAAAAAATACCACTAATATCTTAGATGAAAAAAAAATCCTTGGAACATGGTGCAAATACATAAATGAGCTGTTCGGTGATAATAGATCGAATGAATCCCACTTCGATGACCACGCTGATATAGACGGAGGACCAGAAATTCTCAAGAGTAAGGTTCTTTTTGCAATAAAATCTGCCAAAAACCAAAAAAGCCACCGGACCTGATGAAATCCCAATGGAGCTGTTACAAATGATCAAGGAGGAAAACATTTGAATCTTGGTCAAACTGTTTAATGCGGTGTACACGACTGGAGACATACCGGAAGATTGGCTGAAATCCGTATTCATTCCAACTCCAAAAAAAAAAAACAACAACGAGCAAAACGATGCAGTGAGTATAGACTAATAAGCCTTATGAGCTTGAAGGTCTTTCTCAACATGTTTCACGGGAGGATAAGATCCAAATGTGAGGCAGATTTGGATGAAACCCAATTTGGATTTAGTAACGCTTTGGGAACTAGAGAGGCACTGTTTGCTCTGAACATCCTACTATAAAAATGTCGTGACCAGCGCAAGGAGGTTTTTGTGTGTTTTGTTGATTACGAGAAGGCTTACGAGGCGTCAGACATACTGCCACCACTACTTTTTAACATATATTCAGACAAAATCTTTAAACGGGCTACTCAAGAACAAGAAATGTGAATACAAATCAATGGAAAATATATAAATACGATACGATATGCCGACGACACTGTCATCCTAAGAGACAAACTAGAAGACCTGCAGCATCTACTAAACTGTGTAAACGCAGAAGGACAAGAAATGGGGCTCAACATAAATATCAACAAGATAAAAATTTATGGTCATCGGTCGACAACCACATCCTGATGATGCACTACAGATTGATACGAAAAATATAGACAGAGTAACCCAGTTTAAGTACCTTGGATGTTATATCACCGAACATCTAAATCCAGATAGAGAAATAAGAGGTAGAATAGAGACAGCCCGAATAACATTCCAAAAAATTAAACCACTATTCTGCAATGATAATCTGAACCTAAAATTATGGCAGAGAATGGTAAAATCCTACATATGGTCAGTGTTGCTGGTTGCTGTACCGGGCAGAGATCTGGACAATTAAAGCCGCTAGAGTTAAACGGTTAGAAGCGTTCTAGATGTGGTTACATCGGCGAGTGCTGAGAATACCTTGGACAGCTATGCAGCTGTGTGTTAAATGACCCTAGAACTTAATATTCAGAGGAATTAAATTTGTCAGCCTTCACGGTTAAACAAAGACTACAATTAACGAAAAGCGTGACGTGTTAGAACTTAGCAAAGTAATTTTATTTGGAATATAAAGTCTCCTATACATATATCATATGGGTAATTATACAAGACGTATTATTTTGTTCTCAAAATTCTTGGTAGTCCCTCCAATATACCACACATATCAGTTTGCTTATTTACCTACATATAATGATGGGAAATAGAGTCTAGTATAGAACTAACTAGGACAAGGAGTGACAACCCGCGATTTGCTAGCTGTTCTTAAACCTTGTAATTGGCAAGCTAACAAAAATTGTGGATTAAAATTTATTACACCGCAGCTAAAGTTACATTTGGAATTTTAAAAATTTTTAGGTGGCAAATTTTTATCGTAACATTTATTTTCTGACATGAATATTATTAAAAGCAAGTTAAGAAGGTACTTTTAAAGCTTTGAAAGCTATATGTCTCTGACTGACTTACCTAACTTGGACAACTCTGGGAAGCCAATACAATTTTAAGTCTCATAGTATTACAGCGGTTTTTATATAAATTTGCACTTTAGGTTTACCAATACAGTTCGATTAAGTAAATTGTAACTAAATATAATTTAGCAAAAAATTTGTCTATTAGTCTATCATTTCATATTACCTAGTATGTTGCAAGGTTAATACCGAAATGTATCTGCAGTAAAATCATTAATTTAGGCTTGAAATGATTCTTTTACGGGTATTAATGTGGAGTACATAGGGTTTGTCCATAGATAGAAATATCTTATTATTTTGGAAATTGGAAAAACATAATAATACTAGGGATAATTATTAGTACACTGCTTTTAGAGGTTTAAAAATAATTTAATGAGATATTTTTCTATACATATGTTTCGGCTTGATAAGGCCTTTATGAAGAGTAGCTGTATATTAAAATCTAAAATTGTTATACCCTACTAAACCGGCAGACGGTATTTTGTTTTTATTGCACTGTCAATTATGCAGGTCTTTAAAGAGCAGGTTGGTCGTTCGTATTTAAAACGTCTGTTTTTTGTGACTTTTGGATATCTAGGTACTCCAAAAGGTTCAGCCTTTTGCTTTTTGTTTCCATATGTAAAAGTTTGACATTATTCGTATCTATAAATGGTTATTTTATAGAAAATATCCATTTTATAGATACGAATAATAGGTAATAATGTCAGAGTTTATAGATATTCTAAATAATCCACGCACTTGGCTATTCGAGCAATAAGTTTCCCTCTTGCCGACGCGCCTCCTTCACCACCAAACTGCCGCTTCTACCGGTCAGTCGGCAGTTCACTTCTCAGTGGTTTGATACGCGGTGTCCTAAGATTACATATTTACGGAGCGTTGTACGCGGTGAGCAAATATGTTTAGAACAATCATAATTATTAGAGTGCGCGTTGAAACGTTACTTTTTGGAGATAGGGATTTTATTAGAACAATGGAATGATCATTTCCTATTGGCAAGATTTGTCAGTTGCAAAATTTGTATTTTCTGTGCAATGTTGTATTTTTGCGATGCGATGGCTGAAAATAATAATAATCAAATGAAAAACATGTTAGTCTGCTTTAGACAAAGCAATGAACACTCCCGTGGAGCTTCTAAGCTATATTTCAATAGGTTTGAGTAACCAAAACTAAATATTACAATGCTAGAAAACTACCTGCTTATAACCGTAAATAGGCGACTATATCTAAGGAATTAGGAGAGGAGAATTGTTTAGGTCAGTTTGATCATTCAATAGTAAATCGGTCTTTTTAAATTTAATAATTTCTATGGTTTCTAATAAATTAAGTTTTTTACTTTTATTATGAATGTGTAAAATATCAAAATTTATATAATTAAGAAAACTGTGGAATTGCCTTGAAAAAAAGCGATAACGTCATCAACATACCTGTACCAAAATAAAGACTTTTTTCCAAGAGGGTGTTGATGTATACGTGTTTCTAAATTATCCATAAAAAATTTCAGCTAACAAAGGACTCAAGGGGTTACCCATAATTGAACCTTATTTTGAAGTGTATATTTTATTGTCATATTCAAAGTAATTTTGGTATATCCTGTTTTTTGATTGGGTTAGTTTTATTACGGATTGTGGTACGGTCTATAATGTTTATGGTACCTATTGGCGGTATAATCGAAAATAAGTTTTGGACATCAAACGAAATTAATTTTGAATTTTCTGGTAAGTCTAGTTTAAGTCAGTTATCTATTAACTGGTACGAATTTTTAATGCCATATTTTGCAGAGAATTTACAATGATATGTGATTATGTTGATTATTTTTTTAGATACTTTGTATGACGGGGCTGACATAAAACATAATACTGGTCTAATTGGCATTTCTATTGTATGTGGTTTAACTAAAGAATATATTGGAATCATAATGAACAAGCTAAATTTATCAGAATCTATGATAAGCTACTGTTTTTAACTACGTCTTTAATTTGTTTTTGGAATATGTGAGTTGGGTCAGATTGAATTTTATCACATCTAAAGAAAAGGCACATTATTTACTTCATTATTTGATAATATTATGCAAAAGAACGTCTAAATAAAAGCCTTAAACACATTGTAAGGCGTAGTTCTTTTCGTCCTTGTAAATTTGAAAGTAGAACGTTTGTTTATCTGCTAATAAAATTTATCCAATATAAAAATACATACCTTGATCGATTTTTCGGAAAATGAAATATTGATATTTCGCTTCCGCTCTTCGAAGAACAACATTTATGAGCACACGTATGTCCAGGCATTTTTAGGTTTCAAAGAAATATGAAAATTTTGCAAACTGAAAGTCACTAATTAACTATATAAACAAACCAAACTAAGAACAAAATATGCTAACGAAAATGATATTTATTGTCCAAGCTACTGACAACTCGGCTACTGAAAGCTCGGCACGTAAAACTGCGCGGCGCGGCGTGAAATTCGCAAACGGTGTCATAGAACGGCCGTCTAAATAAGTCGCCTACTTAAGGATTTAAAAATTCTTGTCCCACGTGTTAGCGGAAGCTTTCGCATCTGTCCTTAATCTGTGTCCTAGCCGTTAAGCAGATTATTTTTCTATTACTTTTTCTTTTTTTAAACTTAGTTCACTTACTTAGTATTTTTTTTTCTTATTTTATTTTTTATGCATACTTACTTTGTAATATATTTCTATTTCACATTTTGCATTTGTTGTTAATACCTATCAAATGTAGTTCATAAGTTAACCTTTTATTAAAATTGCGCATCTACTGCTCCAAATATTAATATAAATACGTAAAGCAACTAATTCAGTTATTGATCGTTCCCCGTAGATGTATTCAAAGCCATAAAATAACGCGCGGCCTTGTATACCTCGCATCTAGATGTTACTGCAGGTGTTCAATGTGATTTACGACCGCTCGCAAAAAAGCCGGCTTTTAGGAGAATATCAAAGGAGTGATCGAACTGTCTTAAACTGTGATAATGTCAAACAAAGGAGTGATCGAACTGTCTTAAACTGTGATAATGTCAAACTTTTACACACGGAAACAAAAAGCAAAAGTCTGAACCTTTTGGAGTACCTAGAAATCCCAAAGTCACAAAAAATAGACGTTTTAAATACGAACGACCAACTGACCTGCTCTTTAAATACCTGCATAATTGACAGTGCAATAAAAACAAAATGCCGTCAGGCGGTTTAGTAGGGTATAGCAATTTTAGATTTTAGTATACAACTACTCTTGATAAAGGCCTCATCAAGCCGAAACATATGTAGAGAAAAATATCTCATTAAATTATTTTGAAACACCTAAAAGCAGAGTACTAATTATCCCTAGTATTTTTATTCAACGATGTTTCACAAGGATCCTACCGCCGAAATATTCATTGTATTAGGAAAACATGTTTTGAACAAAAGTTGCATGGCTTCATCTACGTTTGCATATGCTTATATTTCCACTCTCTCTAGGGGAACTATCACCTTGTCGTGGTGAGAGAGCTCAGTAACCTTCTTAAGCTACGGAGCGAAGCCGACGGTAGCATAGCTACCGGTAGGGCCACCCATGCCGGTAAGGTCTCGAAGTGCTGAAGGTGAAGCTAAGAAAGTTCCTACGCAGCGTCTGATCCAGAGTGGGCGGCTGCAAACATCGCCTGTTATCCAAGGTAGGGGCGGCTGATATAAAATCAGAGGAGGCAACGGGAATCCATTCTGATATTCATTTCCCAAGAAAATTACAATGGCAGTACAAAAAAATATAACGGCCCCTAGTCCCCGGCAGGGCTTAAATGTCTAAGTCCCGGCGCCCACAGAAGAGATGGGGCGGCGACGCGTCGCGGACGTGGCAGAGACGCGGTAAGGACGTAGGTGCTATACTATTGCCATCATATAAAAACGATTTTTTTTTTTTATTATTTGAATTAAATGCACTTTAAGTTCGCCGTTTTAAACAACGTTAAGTCGCCCATTACTAGTGGATACTAAAAAGACACGCGGCTCGGTCACGTAGACATGTCTCGGCCTGACTTCCCTTATTAGCGTTGCCTCTTTACTTTATATGGTGAATAACTAAATTAAGTCGCATCCGCGCCACGTCCCCGTCCGACGTCCGCGCCTCGTCTCTTCTGTGGGCGTCGGGCCTTAGGGGTGCGAATAATCCCCGGGTTAATGAGATTGGAAACCTTACAGACAGAATTTAAGATTGCGACATGGAATGTAAGAACTCTGTTTGAAACAGGGAAACTTGCAGACGCATGCCATGAAATGGATTGCTCGGGCATTCCATTATTGGGCTTAAGCGAGGTTAGATGGCCGGGACCTGGAACAACTAAAACGATGAACAAAACACTATATTACTCCGGTAATAATGACCCTAATCATCGCAATGGAGTTGGAGTGATTTTGGACGAGGAATTCAGTCGGGCAGTTATGAACTTTCTACCAGTCTCAGACAGAAATCTGGTAATCCAAATGGCGGGAAAATCAATGAATATAAACATCCTACAGACCTATGCGCCCACCGATAAACCCGCAAGCGAGCTTGAGGCCTGGTACACGGAGCTGGAAGAACTAGTGAGAATGACTAAGAAACAGGATCTCACCTTTATTATGGGAGATTTCAATGTCAAATTGGGCAAAGGACGAGTGTCGGACCTGATTAAGGAATTTGGACTGGGTGATAGGAATGACAGAGGCGAAAGACTCATTGAATTCTGCCAACAATACAACATGGCAATAACAAATACATGGTTTAAACATCGCCCTCGCAGACTTTATACATGGACATCATCAAAACATACGAGTTTTAGAACAGGTGAATAGGTTTCGCTATCTGAGATGTTGGGTGGACTGCAACTTGGGTCCGGACGTAGAAATAAGATGTAGAATAGAACAAGCCAGGAACTGCTTCGTGCGGCTTCGGAAGCTGCTCGACTCACGACTCAGCCTGGATCTACGTCAAAGACTCTCGAAGTGCTACGTCTGGTCTGCTCTCTTGTATGGAGCCGAAATATGGACACTCAATAAAGCACAAACCATAAACAAATTGGAAGCTTTCGAGAAGTGGACCTACCAACGAAGTGCTACGCAGACTGGGAACAGGACGGGAGCTATTTAAACTTGTAAAGGTCCGGAAAACATCGTATTTGGACACATAGTGAGAAACGCTAAATATCGTTTCGCACAACTTATGGTTGAGGGAAAGATCGAGGGCAGGCGTGGCCTTGGAAGGAAGAAACTGTCATGGCTGAGAAATATACGTCAGTGGGCTGGCCTGAACTTTGAAGATCTTATAAGAACAGCCGAAAATCGAGAAGAGTTTGCTACTGTGATATCCAACCTCCACTGATGGAGACGTCACGTTAAGAAGAAGATATTTTCATGTATACAAGGTGTATATAAAAAAAAACAAGGTATGTGACAACTTTAATTTTTTAAATATAATGCAACACATTTTTAACGATTCTCAATTCCCTATAAAAAATTATCTTTTTTGCATAATAACCGTTTATCAAATATTAAACGTTTTAGAGTTGCGAAATACTATGCCTCATGATATTACACTTCATTTATCCTAAAAACAAACTAAATTAAAAAAAAAAAACATTAAAGTCATCGCATCGCAAGCGCCTCTTAAACGTTGTATTTGCGTTATTTTGGCAAACTAGAAAATTTATTAAGCCGCAAGTTACATGTGGAATTTTAAGAATTTTCACTTTTTTAACTAACTATTTTACTAATTTTAACTATGGTAACATTTATTTTCTGACTTTAAAATTCTTAAAAGCAAAGTAAGATAAGAGCGACTTTAGCGACGACAGACTTGAAGGGTAATAAAATGAACCATAAATTTTACAATTCATTATAGGGGGAGGAGCTTGAGGGTTACTGTGTTGCATTCGCAACCGCAGAATAAACAAAGAGCAATAAATACATTGTAATAATTCGGTCAGTTTACAATAACCCTTATATTATAAAAACAGGTAATGTATCCCAAAGCCATTAGTGTTTGTTCTGTATACCTTCCAGTCGTCACTTGTCATTAACACTGCAAGTTTAGTAGGTGTCCTAAGAACTATCCAAAATGAGTCCTCTGCAGAGATTATTAAACACCCAAGAAATAGATAATCTAATTTTAGTAGAAGATTTCTTGTATCAGTTTGACGGTGTGCAATCAGATGGTGTTTATTGGAAGTGTTATTTGAAATCAAATTGTGGTTCTGTTATTGTGACATCTCTGGACGGCGAAATAACACAATGGATGTGCCTTCATAAGCATGAAAGCGTCTCAGAGTTAACGGCAAAAATGAAAGAAAATAAAAGAAAAAGTATGAAAGCAAATAGAAGAAAAAAAATCCACTAAGTACCTCTTTTAATAAAAGAGGAGCTTTAGGAAAATTGGACATTGAACGAGATGCAAAATTTAAAAAGGCAAAAGATTTGCGAGTGGATTTAGTACGGAAATTGTGGAAAAAAAGAGTGTCAGTGGAAATGTCTTTAACAATTATGAAAAAGCGGACTGAACCAGGAAATAGTTGATTACGAGTTAGCAGCGTGGTTCACAAATAACTTGAAAGACTGTATGTACAGATGTGTAATTGTTTTGGTGTCATTGCTTTTATAATAAGCAAGTTCATCAAATTTAGTTCAAAATGGATCACCGTAATAACATTTCTATAGATTGTATTGTTAGAGTGAAACGATGATATGCCATATTTGATAAAAGCCAAATATTTTATAGTTTTAGTTTTCCTGTATGTGTTTCATAATAACTTCAAAATATGTTGACAGATTCTAATGATTGTTAGATGTTATATACTCTATCCCTATAATAAGTTAGTTTAGATGATTATAAATAAAAACTGGATACTTCATTAGTTCATAATTCGTCTAAAATGCGTTGTGCTTATAAGATATCTAGGAATAGATTGAATAATTAGAATAAGACGGTGAAATACTTTGTTCCTAAATAACCTGTAGCTTTAATTTCACATTATGTGTTTCATAATAACTCTTATATTTATCAATAGTTTTTAATGATATTTAGTTATATTATGTAGTAATAAACTTAAAACCAAATGCATATGTCTGATAGTGTAATATTAATACAATAAAAAAACATAATTAATTTAGTGTTTTCTTTTGAAAATATCCCTTGCATTAAAATCAACCAAGAGTAAGTAAAAAATATATCAGAGTACATGATATAGAATACCGATTCTTTAAAAATTGCATTGTTTAGGTAAGAGTTTTCCAGATTCCTTTACGTTTTTCAGCCTCGTTGAGGCCACTGACCAGTCACTTGTGCTGTTTACACCCTGCAGCCGGCTCTATTTTGTGAAGTTTGTAAATAAAGGTGGAGCAATACGCAAACATTTATAAGGTAAACATGAACCCACCACAAATATATATAACATATCTACAAACCTGATATATTTCAACAAATTTTGGAGCTCGGGGATTTTTGAAGCGAGGAATTTAAAATATTTCTCAATTTTGCTGTTATAATTAATAGCTAATAAAAATGATAAATAAATAAAATAGCTATAACGTACAAAACACTATTTACAAGGTTCTCACAACTCAATATGACTTAATTATAATTTGAAAGTAACTACTTTAGGTTTACAGACCTCATACCAAACGAAAGCAGAGGACCAATTATTACATATTAATTAAAACCCATGACCACTACTCTTACATTGAAATTAATGAACGTTACAAACAAGCAGAAAGCCGTATATGTTGTAGACAGACTGAACAAAGAATTATTATACGACCATTTTAAGAAAATGTTAATTCAATCAACATCTATATTCCAGTCCAAATAAACCGCTATATAAGAGCATTTTGTCCATTCAGTTTGGTTAATATATGTAAATGTTTCCTATCGTTGCTTTTATATTACTAATTAAATTTCAAGGATCGTTTAAACTTGCTCCGATTAACTTTAGCCTAAATTCTGTCGATGGCCAGTAAGACAGAATTCGTTCATAACCTGTGGTCGTGACTTGGAGAGATCTTCATTCGTATTTTTTGTTTGAAAAACATTTAATAAAACATATCTTAAAAATTATATACAATTACAGATTTTGTACCTAATGAATAATACTTATCGTGTACATTACCCCTCTTTCACATTTTAGACGTTTCAGAAAATTTTCATTTCCGATATTAGTCTAGCACATGAAAATTGGTGTTAAGGCATGCGTCTGCAACTTCGAGATATTTATTTCCTTTTTAACGCACGAAAATTATAGGATTGGTAATTATAGTTTATTTTTTATATATTTTCATCACTATAAATATAACACTATAACAAGGAGTTAGGTTTATGTTGACTACACTTCTACACATACTTTTACTATATTGGCTTCATAACTAATTCAGTTAGCTAGATTTTTAAGATTTCGCTTTTAGCTACGACTTACCTAAAATATTCTAAAGTATCTCCATATAGCGACAAAGTACTATTAATCTCTCTAAAAATGGCTAAAATTTCCAAATTCTGCTTTTCTTCCCGTAAACATTCTCCTAAAGTATGATATAGCAAATTTACCAATTCATTCAATAGAATCAAACACATGTTAAATCCAGTCTAAAATTAAAAAAAAAAACTATAATTTATGTTAATTATACAGTTGTCAAGAAATCTCTGACAATACATTAAAATATATATGTTTATTGAATTTGAAGCTTGACGGAATGCATTCCGAGTCCAAATGCAGATAAAAGTGAAATAAAACGTAGAAAAAACAGTTAAAAATAATAGTAATAAATATGACAATTAAATTTGGGAGATTTTTTACTCTTGAGTAATTTTTCAAAATTTATTCCTAAAAATCTCTTTATCTTCAGGCATCCAATAACGTCATTTTATCTATTTATATATTAACAGTTACACCATTGTTGCATTAAAATATGTACAGAGTAGCCTCTTCATTTAAAAAGGTACAGGTGTATTTATTCTATTTTGATATATATCATTATGTTGTCAGCTGGTATACACTTTATTTTAAAAAGTACACATACTCTCTATATACACACACCGGCATAATTAGGGGAACAGGCAAAATTTACACTAAGTTTGACTTCAATTTTCTCTTGAACCCTTCACTCGATTTTGACTTTTTTTTGTTAAATTGTAGCCTGGTTCTTTAAGAATACGTTAGAGATAATGCTGATTTAAAAAAATTGGTCCTAATGTCATATACAGGGCTAAAAAGAAAGTAATTTTTTTTGTCAATTTTTGGGAGACTCTGTAGAGTGAACGGATGGAATTCGATATCATTCGATAATGCCAAATTAAAGATTGATCCTTTCGGAACATTTTCTTTTTTTATTCACTCTGATACCTCGAATATTAAGAATGCTACAGGGTTTTGTTAAAAATAGTACTATGGGTCGATGAAATTCCCTTAATCTTTTTAGAGTGAACGAATGATATTTGATATCATTCGATAATGCCAAATTAAAGATTGATACTTTCTGAACATTTTTTATTCGCTCTGATACCTCGAATATTATGGTTGCTACACGGTTTTGTTAAAAATAGTGAATTGGCCTACTTTTTAAGGGTCAATGAATTTTCGTTAATCTTTGATATGTTATAGAGACCATTGAATCTAAATGTTTTATGACATTAAGTTTCATTCCTGATAGCGTTACCATTATCTATACAGAGATAAATAAACACGGTCCAATTTATGCACTAAAGCACAAATTGGACCAGTCCTAAGCCTGGATCAAGTGTGAAGGAAGGCTTTCGAAAATAACATTTCACAAAATGGAAAATATAGAAGGGACTTTTATTTATTCCAGTATAAGGAACGGTAACACTGTCAGGAATGAAACTTAATGCCATAACATTTTTTAGATTTAATGGTCTCTATAACATATTAAAGATTAACGAAAATTTATTGACCCTTAAAAAGTAGGCCAATGCACTATTTTTAACAAAACCCTGTAGCATCCTTAATATTCGAGGTATCAGAGTGAATAAAAAAAGAAAATGTTCAGAAAGGATCAATCTTTAATTTGGCATTATCGAATGATATTGAATTTCATTCGTTCACTCTACAGAGTGTCCCAAAAATTGACAAAAAAACATTACTTTCTTTTTAGCCCTTTAGATGACATTAGGACCAATTTTTTAAAATCAGCAATACCTCTTACGAATTCTGAAAGAACCAGGCTACAATCTAACAAAAAAAAAGTCAAAATCGAGTGAAGGGTTCAAAAGAAAATTGAAGTCAAACTTAGTGTAAATTTTGCCCGTTCCCCTAATTATGCCGGTGTGTGTGTATATTATTACAGAAATGTGTCTTTAAAAGAGTTCAACGATATAGGTCTGTCTATAACAAAATGCTCCAGTTTATTGGCGTTTCCCTCTCTTTTTGGCCTATACCACCGAACATTAACTATACAAATAAGAAGGTTCACTCTCCGCGGAGGCCCATCAACTGCATGCCTCCTTCCCCGTGTGAAAACTAGCAGGATATTGGCAGGCGACCTTTGACCCGGCGCACACTGGTCGAATTTCTAGGAAAGCTGGCCATAATCAGGTTTACCAGAAATAAGACATAAAAGCTATTAAGTATTACAGGTTTAAATTATCGTGTTGTAGAAAAATAATTGTTGATCTTTTGGCTCATCATCTATATTTATATAGAACTATCACTCTAAAAATTAATGTATAAAAATCATTTGAATGTTTTTAAACTGTTTTAAAAAATAAATTTGAAAATTAAGGGTATTTTCGTTGTAAAAAAGGGCTTTAATTTTTTAATTTGATGATGCAAATTTTGTTTTGCGCGTTGATGAGGGCCTGCAATTCTGCCATACAAGTATTTCAGAGTTATCGCTATTTTTAAAAATTAATCTAACAGGAACCAAATTAGTAAAAAATATAGAAGCATCAGTGCAGCTCTTGTTGAAAAACACTTGCTTATATTCAGACTGCTCCAAGGTAAAATCAAAGCCATATTTACAAATTAAAACTAAATTATAAATTTTATCTGCTGCTTCAGTCAAAGTATTTATTACCTCTTTTTGTTACCTCAGTCTTGCACCAGTATGGTGCAATAATGATTCTACCGAAATTTCAACTTCAGTTTCGTTTACTAAAATATTATAGGATTAGGAGTGGGCAAAACTAATCGATTATTCGACTAATAGATTAATATTTGAGAAAAATATCGATTAATCGATCAAATCGATTATTTTGATTTATCAATTATATTTATTATTTCGACGAATCGAATATTTCGATTAACCGGTTATTTCGATTAATCGATTATATCGATTAAGCGATTATATCGATTAATCGAGCATAATCGATTATTACAAATAATAGAACATCGATTATTACTTTTAATAATCGCCCAGCCCTAATTGAGAATAAATTTTTATGGCTATGTTGCAATTTTTTTTGTCTTTGTCTTTGCTTAGACAAATTAGCTTCTACAATTGTTAGAACTAATACTTCATCAGCCTTTAACTCTATAAATGTAAAATATCTTCATCATTTTTGTTTTCAAAAATTTCGGCTTGCTCGGGTTCGTTATTAATAGTTTTGAAAACTTTCGATGCGGATAAGTTACCACATTATCTGTACCTCATTTAAGCGGCATAAGTTAGCTCCTGTGGTGTTGAATTTTCTCGAAGTGGTTTTGTTTTCCGCCTTTTGAACCGCTCACTACACGCACTGAATGCTACTGTTTTGCGGCCTTTTACAATATATTTTTTTTTAATTTTACAACAGTTGTAACCCAATTTTTATTATTTTTCTAAAACTTTCTCTATGATCCCACTTGATTGATTCAACTTGGAAATATATTTATAGTAAAAAGTATTGCAAGTCAACCTAAGCTCACTGGGAAAGTCTTGATATCCTGTTAATGCGGATAGTTTTAATTTCAATTTAAGAAATTTTGCATTATTACTTTGGTCGGGAAAGCTTTGAAGTATTTCAAACCATTGCTTATATGATATAGTTAAATACCTTCGATCTAAAGCAAAGAAATAAAAATAATGAAAGCTTTATTCTTGTGAGGGCAAGTTTACTTCATAAATACAAGATAAATTATATTAATTTACTTTTCCTTCATTATTAAAATTAAAGTCGTAATCAGAATCATTAAAATTAAAAATCACAGTAATCTCCTGGACTATCGTGTTAAAAAAAATAATTACTTTTTAATTAAATTAGGTAATTTTTCGGAAATTTTTACGAATTTATGGAAAAATTATTTTAATAAATAAACAGTAAAAATATTGTGCGAACTCTTTAACCAATTTTAAAATCGCCCAAAACGCCAAAATGTAATTAAATATAAAAAGATGGGGCAAATTCGAGCAACTTCTTCTTCTTGATGTTTTTTGTCCGAATCGTAATGTACATATTACAGGATATTTGTAGTCGGAAATATGGTGAAATCATTAACAAAAAATTAAAATCTTTAAAATATTAGTCATTACATACCTTGAGTATTGTTATCAATAACTAATTAAAAACGTTAATAGATTTCTGAAACAGCCACAAAATATTTATTTAGTGATAATAACAACAGGGCGCTGCAAATAATTCAAAAGATATCAATGGCGTTTTTCAAAGCGAACTAGAGTACTAGAGTACTATAAATAATTTCGTCATAAACTTGATTAAAAATACGGCAAACCAAAATATAGTTTATGGCTAGCTTTTATTGAAATTCAACCTGTGTGCGTCGGACTCTGCGAATCGTTACCAAGCAACCAAGAAAAAAACTATGATTTCTTTGCAGCGCTCGCTGAACACGCATATCAAAGCTGCCGCCGCTGAGTGACCCTTCTTATCGTATAGTTAATGTTCGGTGTCTATACTCAAATTGATATAAATGTGATAATACAATTTTTTCTTTCATTTGTTTACATCGAAAAGGATGCAAAAGCTTACTTTATCTGTTCATCTAACAAATTTTTAGATTAACAAAATGTATCGTAAAATTTCTTGGTCGAGATCTAAATAGAGAATTAAAAGACGTTATTTGCAAAATGGATCTGCGTGTGCTTTTGCCTATTATTTCTACATCTCAGAAAAAAAAAACTCCTTAGCATATAACGCCAAAAAAGCCTTTAACAGGTTACCATATAGTATAAAATATATCAGAGACGAGGCAAAAATTGGGAAGGAGACGAAGAATGAATTGTTGGAAGGATATGGTCGATGAATGTTTTCAGGATGTCTGGTAGTCAATTATCATCCCCACTTAACATGGTGACATCAAGCCACAATTTATATATTTTTTTATAATATGGTTTATTGGAGGTATGTCTTTATGCAATTTGTTTTTGGGTTGACATATTATTCTGTAGGTAGTTTCCTTGTACAACTTCTTGTTAAATGTAACAATTATTTTAACTTAGTTTGGGTTCCGGACAATATGAGGGATCATCAACTATGCAATGCACATATCAAAAGACCAACAAAGTTGCTATAATTTTTAACTTTAGTCACATCTGGACTAGGAGTCAAAACGTCTTAATAGATCGATATATAAATGCATGTGCGACTATATTTCATCACAACACGAAATCAGTTAATCCCTTGCCCCACTTATGAAAAACTTACATTTTTGGCCAAACTCTAAAAATCTCAGTAAAATATGACTAACTTGCAATCCTGCAAGTTCAGGTCTTTAAATGCTTTTTGGCACATACACCTTGTCAATCAGCTGCCACACGAGCTACATTTTGGTTATTTATATAAGTAATGTATTCTAAGAAAGAGTGTGTACTAAATAAATAATCTATGTACCATTATTGTAATATTCCTTACTACTAAACCACTTAAAATTGGTCCTAGCTTCTTAAAATTGGTATCCCGCCTAGAATACATAGATGAAGGAAAAAACAGCAACATTTCCCTTAAATATTTGATCATTTATTTTTAAGAATTGTAGTCAACTAGACTTATTATTGACCCTTTTGGATCAAAATTTCTAACAAATGAAAAAGTGTTGATCAATCAAGATCAAGGATATAATCCCTAAACCCTAACTGTATTTGCTATCTGATTTCCTTAAGGATTATTTATTTATTTATCAATATAACGGGATACCTCATTTTTAAATTACATTTCAAATAATTAACATTCACGTAACAATAGCATATATAAATCTTTAAAAAATATATGTATATACAGAGCTGTCACCATCAGTGAGATTTAAATCACTTTTGTGATTTAAATACATTTTTTGATTTAAATACTTTGAGTTTAAATATTTTTTCTGAAAGTGATTTTTATGATTTAAATCTTTCTGAAAAGTATCCTTGATTTTTTATTTAAAAATAGTATTTAAATCTTTCTAAAAGGATTTAAATCATTAAAAAGATTTAAATCTTCAAAAAAATTTAAATCCTTCAACAGAATTAGATTTAAGTCATTAAAAATATTTAAATCATTAAAAAGAGTTTAACTACAATAAAATACAGCAATAAATACATCCTAAGTATTTTATTCTATGTTTATTTTGTATGTTGTAATGAATTTTTTTTAATGCGTGTTACTTAAATGGGAAACTTTTGTATTACTGATTTCTTAAAAATATATATTCCCGATAATTTCGATGAAAGTTTCTGCGTCATAAACAGACCCTTTACGAAGTAATCACTCTAAAAAAAGCAAACAAAATACTATAGAAAACCTAGCTAAAAAGTAAAATAGATTTTTCCGCCAGAAAAATATTTCTAGGAAAAATTCAAATAAAAAATAAAAAAAAAAGATAATTGAAATAAAAGGATTTTGTCAAATTTCAAGTTGATTTTATCAAAAAGTACTTGTCAAAAAAAAAAATTAAAGCTTGTTTTTTAATGGAATTTTTGACACATTGTCAAATATTTCAAAGCTGCTAGCATGCACATAATGAGCTATTTTGTATGTTTGATGTTGTTAGTGTTTTCATTTTAATTAATATAATCGGCTAACATGATAAGAAGTGCAACATTACCAATTATGTGAATTCTAACGGCTTTTAAACATTTGACAATGTGTCAAAAATTCCATTAAAAAAAAACAAGGTTTAAATAACATTTTAATTTGGGTTTTGTATGTTATTTTGACGTACCTATTTAAGATTGTATTGGTTTTTAAAATTTAGATTGGGTGACGTCACACTTTTGCTCTTTTTCACTTAATTTATATAAATAACATTTTGATTACGCTCTAAGGGGTTTTTTACGGTACATAACCAACGAAGCCAATTCGTTGTACATAACCAACCAAATGATTTCAATCTTTTTACATTTTAGATCATTTTAGGAAGTACATATTTAAATCTTTTCAAAAAATTTAAATTTTAAAAAATTATTAAATCTTTTGAAAAGATATAAATATTTCTTAAAATAATTTAAAATGTAAAAAAGATTTGGATATAAAAAAGATTTATTATTTAAATCTTTCTTTATATACAAAACGATCTTTAATTTTAATCGTTTGTCCAAATGAAAAGTATCTTTGATCTTTGATTTAAATCATTTTTTACATGATCTTAAACAGCTCTGTGTATATATCAGAGAAATATGTCAAAGTATACCAAGTTATAGCTTTGACCGCAAGATACTGCAACGATTTTTTTCATTAAATGAGTCTTCGAAAGGTTCAATCTAAGAAGTGCAAGGCTACAGGTAAGAGGAGAATGAGAACCATAATAATTAGTCCAATGGGTACCGAGGGAGAAGATTCCACACTTCCTAAGAGCTCGAGATGGTATTTTAAGAGATATTTGACTGAGAGGATGACGACAGTAAATATGATCATTAATTAACTTATATACAAAATACAAGTCGCAGAGTCTTCGTCTGTCCTCAAGTGATGGAAGACAGAGGAGCCGCCGGACCCCATCAAGACCATCCGCTGCACCAAGCCTGTAAGTACAACAGCTTAAAAACTTATGCTGGACTCCCTTCAGTTGGGCCTTCTAGACATTGTAACAAGGTGACCACACAACTGAAGCATACTCCAAATGGGATTTAGCCAAGGAGCAGTACAGTAAGCGAAGTGAGCTCACCGACAGGTCTTTACTGATTCTGAGAATGAACCCCAACATCTGATAAGCTTTACTCGTTATATACTTAATATGATTTCAGAATCAAGATAAATCCCCAAATCCTTAACCAAATTGACAGCATTTAAATCATAACCATTAATTTTATAAGTAGTTCTAGCAGTTCTTTTCTTGCTAATGGAAAAGCATTTGTCAGTATTCAGGGACAATCCATTGAGCTCCGCCCAACCTGAAAAAGCTGCTAAAGAGCGCTGGAGCAATGTGAAATCGCTTTCATGATCAGTAATTCTAAACATTTTTAGATCATCAGCATAAAGTAAGTACTTACAGTCCCCAAGATAATTAGCAAAGCCATAAAAAAAACAGACTGAACAATAGCGGAGCACAATGGCCACCCTGGGGCACACGAAGTAGCCGCAATGATACCAGATTCAAAGTTTCCAATCTTAACTTTCTGTGTGCGCACCACCAACATACTCTGGAGTCACCTCACCGATTGCTCATCACTTCACGAGTAAATTATGATCCACTCTGTCAAGCGCCTTGGAGAAGCCAGTGTAGATTGCATCAACCCGATAACCTCTCTCCAAGGTGCTCAGCAGAACAGTCTCACAAGAACCAAACTAGAAACGGTAGACCTACCGCTGACAAAGCCGGGGTGACGCGAATCAATCAACTGTTTACACATCCAGCCCAATTGATGGTGTACAAGGCCATCGAGCATTTTAGGGATTGCTGATTTTTTAGATATGCTCCTGTAATTACTTACACATTCCCTCTCACCACATTAAAAAATATATACTATAAAGCTCTCCTTCTAAATCCCTGGAAGCTCACTTGACAACAATTTTGTTTGATGCAGCCTTCAACCCCAGAATTATATATATTTTTTTATCTGCATATTATAAATAAGTCCAAGTGGTTACGAGAAAAATATTCATGTTCTTCTTACCTGATTTAACTTAGGCTTGTGTCCACTTAAGCTGTCGTGTTTCAAGTCCATGCATTTTAGAACAATATTCATCGTTCTGAAACAATAATCGGATATTGTATACTGATGGTTTCTCAAAACTTTTGTTTCTTCTGGAAGTTCGAAATGGTCACTGCTAGAAGGTTCGGCATTTTCCGAGTTCATATATGAGGCAGGAGTAGTGCCAGATGACACTAAGTTAGGTAACATCTAAAAAAATAGAATGTGTATTGACAAATGATATTTATTTTCTGATATGTATCACTTTTACGCAAATAATATTAAATATAACATAAAAACATAAAAAAGATGGCGTCGAATGAGTATCGGCGACGTTCCAGAAATAAAGTTTTTAAGTGTCATAAAACAAAGCAAACTTCGAATATTGTGTGCATTAACTGCGGAAATGTTTTCGTGTCGTGTGTTGAACGAGATTACGCGAAAAAAGTGAAATTCATCGACTCAACAAGATTAATATGTTATGGAGAAAATGTGTGATATAACCTCAAAAAAACCATCCGAAGAAATGGAGCTCCTGAGGATGTTGGTGAAAGAACTCCAAGATAAAAACAAGATTTTTAGGTGAGAATAATGACCTGATGAGGGAAAAAGTTACGTATCTACAAGGAAAATTGGAAAACAAAACTGTATACAAAAGAAAAAGTGCGGGACCTGCACTTGTCCAGCCAGTGACGTCATTGTGAGTGCTGCCACACTAAACAACGCAAATTCCTATGTGGAAAGCAACAGCAAACAGGTTGATGTCTTTGAAAAGACGCAAATCGAAACTGCCCATAAACAAAACGCCAATGTCTCATGTGACATTGACGAAGGCGGTATAAAAATATCCGAAAGTAAACAAAGTTCCTCTGAGAAACAAACCGAAGCTGAATTATTGGCTGATCCAGGCAACAAAGATGAACTACTAATGGTGGAAAATGAGAAGCACGAATGGAAATTAGTGAACCGCAGCAAAAGCACTATCGGACAAGTGTGATGCATCGTTGGTTTTGGGAGATCAAAGGCTTATAAAAAATTAGATAAAAAATCCAGGTCCGTATTTAAAAAAATTAAGTTGATGAAGGGGGCACGAGAACGAAACGTCGAATTTCGAATTTTGGTAATTTTTCAGTTTAGCAACCATTGGAATTTTGTAAAAACACTTTTTGATTCTTTAATCAGACACTTTTAGAAGACGTTTTTGACCATTAAAATATTGCGCAATTGTTTGGTTTTCCCACAAAAAAGCCCCAAAGTTCGACTTTTGAGGGGCTGAAATGTACAAATCATGACATTTTTGGCATCTGACGCAGGAGGATTGTTGCAATGTTGCCAAAGGTCGCACCTTTTCTTACGAGGTAAAGAAACGCTAACTCAAATTCACGTATGCGTAACCAACAAGGACTAAGGTAAACTAACAGAAGCTAACTTAAATTAATGTAAAAATAATTATTTATTTATTTATATATTTGTTGTAAGTTTAGATAATTATTGGACATCACAGAAAATCGCGATTTTTTATATTTCTATGCATTAAAAAAGTCAATTTGAAAGGAAATAGATCGGTGGAAACAAGATTTTCTGCATGTTTTTATAATTTTGGTTAATTGGTTGGATCATCTTTCGCTTAGCTGAAATACATAACTGATTTCAGAAACTTCCTCAAATACAAAATCATAAAAAAAATTCTGCGGAAATGCATTATTTTCATTTTTTCAACTCTAGATTAACTGAAATTAGTTCCATGAAAACTTGTTTCTGTTTTACATTCTAAATAGTTTTCTAAACATACTACCATAAAAAATTCTTGATATGGATTTCTTTTTGAAAATATTGAAAAAAGAAGCTTTTCTAAATAGAAATTCACGAAAATTTTTCTGCTAAAATGTATAATTTTTATTTTTCCAGTTACATGAAAACATGTTTTTACCATCTACTATGAACTACAATACGAGCTACCTACGAACATTAAAATATAAACAATGCTACTACCTAGTCCTAGTGACATACTTACGACCTGTTCCAAACTACTTCACGCTACTTACGAGCTACTCCGCGCTACCTACGACCTACTCCAAGCTAGTCCGCGCTACCTACGACCTAGTTCAAGCTACTCCGAGCTACCTACAATCTACTTTGAGCTAGTTACGACTTGCTCCGAGCCACTCCGCGTAACATACGACCTACTCCAAGCTACTACGCGCTACCTACGACCTAGTCTAAGTTACTCCGACCGACCTAAAATCTACTCCAAACTACCCTGAGATTTCTTACGACCCTAGTTAGTTTCATCTCGTTTTAGCAACTACGGATTTGCTTCGTACATGCCTCAGCCATATCATTTTCATTAAGCCTTTTTCACGCAAGCCTAGGCGAAATCATTTCGGTTAGCTTGGGTTAGATTGGGTTAACTTTAGTTACTTTCGGTTAGTTTCGTCTCGTTTAAGCCATTACGCACCTTCGTGAAGAAAGGCTTGAGCAAAGCACAAGCTTTTCTTCATGCAAGCCTAGGCGAAACAATTTCGATTAGCTTTGGTTAGTTTGGGTTGGCTTTGGTTAGTTTGGGTTAGCTTTAGTTAGTTTGGGTTAGCCTTGGTTAGTTTGGGTTAGCTTTGGTTCGTTTCGTCTCGTTTAAGCCACTACGCACTTGCGTGAAGAAAAGCTTGCGCTAAGCGCAAGCTCTTCTTTACGCAACCCTAGACGAAACAATTTCGATTAGCTTGGGTTAGCTTTGATTAGTTTGAGTTTTCTTTGGTTAGTTTGGGTTCGCTTTAGATACTTTGTGTTAGCTTTGGTTAGTTTCGTCTCGTTTAAACCACTACGCACTTGCGTGAAGAGAGGATTGCTAATCCCAACTAACCCAAACTAACCAAAGCAAACCCAAACTAACCAAAGCTAACCGAAATTGTTTCGCCTAGGCTTGCTGAAGAAAGGCTTGCGTTTCGCGCAAGCCTTTCTTCAGGTAACTGCGTAGTGATTTAAACGAGACGAAACTAACTAAAGCTAACCTAAACTAACCAAACCTAACCCAAACTAACTAAAGCTATCTCAAACTAACCAAAACAAACCCAAGCTAATCGAAATTGTTTCGTCTAAGCTTGCGTTAAGAAAGGCTTGCGTCCTCTCTTCACGCAAGTGAAGAGAGGACTAAACTAACCAAAGCTAACCGAAACTAACCAAAGCTAACCCAAGCTAACCCAAAATAATGTAAAAAATAAATATGTTTCACTTCACGTATGGCCCTCCGCTCGCTTCGCTCGCTCCGGGGGCAACCAACTAGCACTAACCCAAGCTAACTCAAATGAATGTAAAAATAAATCACTTCTCTGGTTAATTGTTGTAAGTTTAGATAATTGGATATCATAGAAATTCGCGTTTTTGTATATATCTATGCATTAAAAAAGTAAATTTGAAAGAAAGTAGATCGGTGAAAACCAAATTTTCTGCATATTTTTATAATTTTGGCTAATTGGATTATAACCAGTCCTAAAGCGCGCTTTTCTTTTAGTAGTTAAATTGGGCTAGTTTTGGTTAGCTTGGGTTAGTTTTAATTAATTTGTTTCGGTTTGCTTCCGTTGGGCTAGATTCGGTTAGGTTTTTTTTAGCTTGGGTTGGTTTTGGTTATCTTTGGTGAGTTTTGGTTAACTTGGGTTAGTTTTGGTTAACTTTGGTGAATTTTGGTTACCTTGGGTTAGTTTTGGTTAGCTTCAGATAATTTGGTAAAGAAAGCACGGAACGTACGCAAAGCGCACGTCTTAACTTCTCACACACTTTAGGCCTTACACGAGATAGATTATGTGATTGACTCGAGTTATTTTCGTGTATTTATTTTTCATTAAAATAATATTTTTATTGCAGATGGATGTATATTTATTTTTAAACAAATATAACCACTTCATAATTATTGGTTAGAGCCTCATTATAATTTTACCAAAATTGCAAATATGCATAAAATCTTGTTTTTGCTGATTTTTCTTTCAAATTCACTTCTTTAATGCATTAGTAAAGCTACAAACGTAACATATCGAGAATTTCTATTTCTATCCAACTGTGACCTTAGTTTGGGTTAATACAATACATAAAAGCGAATGGCACGTTTCATTGTGTGTATTTGTATCATTCACCTGAATAAAAGAGAGAAAACGGCAATCATTGTGCACCATTTTCAATAATGAATTTTCGTAACAAATTTACAGTGAAATTTTTAAAATGAAATCTGGCAACAGTGAGCTTGTGACAAATTAAACATTGAAGTTTTGGCTACTGACACTACTGACAGTGACAAGAAGGAGAGTATATTTACTTATTTACAACTAAAACTTAATTTTATTTAATGGGGCTATCTGTCGCACTGAGTTAGATCCGAAATAAAACGTAGGCCTCTTGTTCTTCTAATTAATATTTTCAGACGTGCATGGACTATATTTGTAGTGCTTTTTTTGAAGTGGCTCGGCAAGAGTAATGGCGATTGTAGTGCACCAACAAATGTGGATAGAAAATTATTTAATTACACACCTTTTCATACTTTGCGCAGCATATAATGGTATGGACTGTATTATGGACGTTGCTTAGAATCAGTGAATATTTGTTTTAAGTCTGTGGTTGAATGGTTGCTAAACTGAAAAATTACCCGAATTTTATACTGCCATCTTGTAGATCAGAAAAAGTGGCAATAATAATGTGACATTTATTTTACTTTATCTCTTCAAAGGCAGCAAAAAATAAAAATATAATAGCCGATTTTCGTTTTTTCTACGGATATCTCCGGAAGTAGACGGAATTTCCTAAATTTCTCGACGACATGTCAATCACCCTTAAATTGCGCAACTTTGCCCCGATTTAACCGACCTCGTATCTCTTTTAGTTTCCGAGATCTCAATGGTGGCTTCGAATGTGTAGCACCCTGTATATCATCAAGTTATAGTTTCCACCATTAACAGAACTATAAGCAAACTATATCGGATTGTATGCAGTTTTTCCAGTGGACAAACCACTACTTGAAAGTTGATCAAAGTTGATCAGTTGAAATGACTTTAGACGATTTCCAATGATTTTCTGGAAAAGTTTTTATTCTGAGGACTATCCTGTAATTAAGTCTGTACCTGGAAACAGTTTTATGTCCTTTTTATATAATGAGCTAACATGCTCCAATTCTAGACTATGTAGCAGGAAATGTTTCCTTTTTGTAGAGAAAGAATAAGAATAAAGCAAATAGGATTTTTAATATAATCCCACATACACTCAAGCACGAATACTGTTATGTATGCATTACTCCAGTAGGTTTTTTTTCTCTTGAAGTATTTTAGTGAGATTAATAACATTTTGTTTTTAAAGTTGTCTTTTTTAGATAAACATAGTGATCACCTATGTGAAGATCATGTCTGGTAGCAGTGAATAATGTTTTGTTGTTTGTTGTTACAGTGAAGTGTACTCAGCTATTCTCAGCTTTATCTTGTAGGTTCCAGACATAGAATGAAAGATATACCAAAGCAGTTATAACATAATCTAGATTTTGTTTGTATTGGTCTCAGTTAAGAAGTCAATATTGAGGTCACCATACATACGAATGAACTCATGCTTTCATGGAGATACGAAATAATTCTTGTCAACCTGAATAAAAATACATAATTTTTCCTGAACTCAGGATTGCAGCGTGGTATACACTTAAAAGTGTCACATGGCGTATGTTAGACTGTAGCAGCGCACTTGCATGAAGATTATACAGCACGTTTTCTCAGATTTCAATAAATTTTGAAGCATAACCAATGTTTTCCTACTCAAATTACTATACATTACCACTCTTCGATGAGTTCTAATAGATCTACACCAGGCGATAACCAGGAATTGTGGTTATTTATCTCGCTCCTTAGTAATTCAGTGCTCAGTGCAAACCACGATGTCAAGTTTCTCGATTTGGCACCTACTTCCAGCTGCGTTTGTTTGGAATGCTCTGTGCATTGGCATGAATTGAATAACATAAGCTTTCCGTTTAAGGTAGCTTCAAAAGTAAAATTTCATCAAAATATTATCCGAGATCCTTGGGGGTCAAAAAATAGGACCATTTCGCCTGACTCAATGCTCAGAAAAATGATATTCCTGTGCAGCTATGCTGGAATGCGACCCATGAATTTTCCCCGTCATAGTATTAAATGGGGGAAAAGAAAAGAATAGATAGATAGATGTCCAATATTACTAATGACAGAAAGGACGTCGGTCGTAAATTTAACTGAAAGATTTCAGAGGCTCTGCTTCAAATGGCGTTCAGAGCATGACTACATATTTTTAACAATATTAATATTACCCTCAAATTTTGGGTTTAATCAATTTATTAGCTTACTAGAACATCATCAAAGCAATTATTGGTACTAATAAATTCTTCCTCATGTTTCATTTTTTGGTGGGTATAAATAGATAATTCCTACTAACTAATACTAATATCAAGAAATCAAAATAGTTATTTGTGTTTTTAGAGCGTAAAGTAACGGATTGCGGATTGAGAAAGAATTTTACCGCGCAACGCGGAACGGAGCGCGGTAATCTTTCGAAAACAGCAATCTTACTTTGCGCTCGAAAAACACACAGAACTTTTTCTACAGCCGCATTTTAAAAAAATAAATGCACATTTTTCCCTATACTTATTCTGAAATTTGCAAATGTCTGTCATTTTTAACATATTATATTCAGGCATATTTAGAACAGGAGTGCCAGCAACAACTGTAACAAACGCACGACTGTCATTTATTTATTTTCGGTTGCCATGACTATTCATACCACACTCGACGGAAAAAGTGAGAATTTTCTTTTCCATGTACGCTCTAGAGCGTCCAATAAGGATCCACGACATTCGTTGATTTTGCGATTTCATTTGAGTTTAGTAATTAGTTATTTTGCGCGCGGCTGTAGAAAAATTATGTAAAACATACATTAATTTGTCAACTAAAAACCAAATTGAAGCAAAATAGGTAAAGTACTAGTACTGATTATTCTCGTTATCTGTTAGATATTTATGCGTCAAATAAGCATGCATTAGTTACCTTAGGGGACGAAAGACTCAAGTTTCCTAGATTTCAATGATAGTGCCACACATCATAATAGTACTGATTATTCTCGTTGTTTCTTAGTTATTTATGTGTCAAATAAATATGCTTTAGTTGCTTCTGGGGACGAAAGACTCTAATACTCTATTTTTTAATGATAGAGCTACATTTCATTAGGGTAAGGTTACTAGAATTTCAAAACTAATGCTGGACATGAAATCCCAATCTGTTTCATTAAATATGTTTAATTTAGTTTTCATATAATCACATAGCAACATAAAACTCTCAATATTTTGAATTTTACATTACTAGTTAATCAGAAAAACGTGTAGGCTACAACAATAAATACGTATAAAACTGTTTTACTAACCTCTGTTTTTAAATTCAGCATGCATGGATCATTGCAATGATTTATCCTTATTTGAAGAGCCTTCGTCAAATCATATAAGCATTGAAGGATAATATTGGTAAGTTTTGTAGAACGGCAAGTACATAACAGTTCATAACACGTCTAAAATGTAAACCAGAAGATGAAAAGCTATATACTTAAAAGTTCCTATTATCTCATTCTTCATTCTCAAATGGAAAAACTAAAGAAACTGTAAAATAAATGAGTGCATCATTCTTCTAGTACAACTTAATGAAAGATGAACGTTTCGTAAAGGAGCTTATAATTTGGATTAAGTTATATCCTCATAATTCTAATTAAAAAAGAAAACAAGACTGAATCGAACAGTTTCATATAAATATCCAACACTTGTAACAAGTAAGTAAACATGGCTTATATAAAATATTAATTTATTATGCATTTAATGCCAAAATAATAGCTAGTTTATTTTCAGTTTCTCAGTGCTATAAAACACATATTAAAAATATATAACTAACAAAAGCCATTGTAAGTTTACATATCTGCAAATAGTATTGTGCAAGGAAAGAAATAACTGCTAAATCAACACACAATTAAGTTTCTGATACTTACTGTTATTATCCCAGGTCTCTGGATAAATACTTCTGCTGGAAAGTCGTGCAATAAAACGTTAATAAAGAATTCACAGGAGTGAAACAACATTGATGAATCTTGTGGGTTCTTTAGAGAATTTTCTACTGATTGGAGAACATTTTTATCCGTATCAATAAGAGGCTGCCACTTCAATGTATACATAGGAGTAGAACGGTAAGTCGCTGATCTCTCCAATGTAACCTTATCATCTAGTCTATAAGTAGCTCTTTCAGACTCCAAAGTTCCACAACTTGAAGAATTCTGGCAACTAAAGTAATACATTTAATTGTATTCCCAAAATAAGTATATCAAATATAACTTAGCAATTACAAATTTTTAATCAATATCTCTTGAAAAATAAAATCATAAATCTATAGTAGGTCTCAGGGTATTTGACAAAGGCAGCTATTTTTTTTTTTTTTTTTTTTTTTTTTGAAAAAGCTTTTTTGTAAATATTAATCTTACAAGAAATTTAAATTTACAAGGAGAATTTCCCCATTTTCCTAAAACAGGGAGGACAGATTTTTTTCCCAAATTTTTAAAAAATGCATGGCCATCTCTATTCAAACAATACTGCAGAAAATTGTTCCACAAATTGCTGACGCCTAAATTTTGATTTTTGGCAAATACAGATTAATGTTTTAAAAATAATTTTGTCGCATTTTTCATATTTGACAGTTGAGCTGGGTCCGCTTATCATACCACTCTTGGTATCTAAATTAAGGGCGATGGGTGTTGGTGGTCCTGTGCTCGACTGGATAGAGTTATTTAACAGGTCAATCACAGATTGTTCGATTTAATAACCAAGTCAAACAATATGCCTGTGCCCTTTGTAGGTCCTCAAGGATCTCACTTGGGCCCACTTTATTCACATGATAATATCTCAATTCGAGGCAAATAACATTGTTTCTAATTGCCAGTTTAGTTCTGTGACTTCAGTAAGGCCCTCGACTGAGTCACCCATAGTCTCCTGCTTAGTAAATTAAAATATCACAATTTTAGTGACATCAGTATTTTACTACTAAAAATCATATTTTAGTCATCGGACTGGTGGGGTGTTATCGGCTGAAAGGAGTGTCAGCTTTGGCGTTCCTCAGGACTCAGTTTTAGGCCCTATCTTATTTTTAATTCACATAAATGGTCTGCCTTTGATGGAGGGACCCTCTTTTTTGCTGATGATACTCTATGGGGGTCCTGATCTGAATACCATTGAGATGGATGCTATGGGTGCGCAGGCAACAGCCAAAGAGTGGTTTAACACCATGAAGCTTATGTTAGACAAGGTCAAGAGTCGCAACATGATCTTTTCACTGCGTAATATTGAAGAGCCTCCAAATCCCTCGGAAATAAAGTTCCTAGAAGTATATCTAGACCCCAAACTCAAGTGGGACGTCCATGTGGAGAGGATTTACAGTAGGCTCAGGAGCTCCATTTACCTTCTTCGTAACCTCAGTGGCTATATCTCAGAGCGGACTCAGATGGCTGCCTATTGTGCACGGTTTCACTCTGTCATGGCTTATGATGTTATTGTTTGGGGTGGAGCGCCGTGTCACATGCCCTTTTGACTAGCGTGTATCGATGCGTAAATAACCCTAGAACTCATCACCATTCATATGGCCTCGAGCGCATTCGTGGTTAATAGCGAAAAACCCTCGTAGATATCTCCAGATCGAGGAATTAAAATAAAATTCGCGTTGCTAAACAATTCGATTTCGAACCAATTGAATTTAGCGCGTGAAAATAAATAAAGGTGGTAAAAGACCATGTTTCCGGCTTTCGTAGCGCATACTGTTTTGGATTGGTTGATGAGTTAAGCATCACGCGCAGTTATTTAATTGCCTCTGAATAATTGGGAAATTCTATTAATTGGAGTGGCTTAATGACAACGCCCTTTTGGCTACTCTGAGTAGTTTTTTTTGGTGGATGCCTATACATCGAAATCCCAGGTTTCCATCGTCTAATTCCCTTGGATAAATTATTGAGAGGAACATGTGATTTGTCACGCCGAACATTCATTGGTGAAGCGAGTTGTTCGAGGTGAGAATTCTCGGGTGGCCGGCTGCTTTTCGAGTTTCCGATCTCTTAGCGTCACTCTTTACGTCGATCTTGTGAGTCAAGCAGTCATTTTGGACACCGGTTGGAATAAATTTTTGATTTTACCTATTGATGGGATTTTTCCAATCGGGTCATGTGTAACAGTTTCAGTCTTTAGTTGTGTCTTATCTTTTCCTAAGTGTTGGTGTCTGAAACTGCCCTTTGTGAGATTTGAATGCTGCTTTAGCAAGGTGAGTTGTTTTTGTGTGCATTTTTTTGTCTTTCTGTGAACGCCATCATTTCAACCTTGTGACGCACGTGGGCGGATTTTTAATTCCCTTTTTAATCTGTTACAGAGGCCCATTTGCCCAACTGTAAAGCTATCTAGCGATAGGCAACTGGCTACCCCTTCATAGGCAAACTATTGTTTTTTTTTAAATTCTGATTTCTATCTTTCCTTGATGGCTGATTTTGATCACCGAGTTATAATGCTCGTCAATTAAGAGTTACGTGTGGAACCTTGAATATGTGTTGTTTCATAGGGTCTACTCGTCCCGTTGGACCTATAACTACCGTTGGGACTATTCCTACCGTCGGGTCCATTACTACCGTCGGGTTTATTGCTATCGACGAGCATCGTTAGCGACAGGGTGTCCTTGGCTACGCCTGTCTAGCGGTACTACCTTTATAGTCTTGCAGTCCATCACCTATCAAGGAAGCCTTCTTTTACCGTGAGCAGTGCTGGAAGCTGCCTGAGGAGCTACACATCAATCAAGTGAGAGATTTCTATTTTTTTCTATATATATTTAGCGGTCATTGCGTGTAATTAACTTTCGAGCTCTAGTTATTATTTTGTTTGGCTTTGTTTCCGAACAAAGATAAACTTTTCTTCCTTAATTAAGGCAACATTTAGTTTATTCTTATTTTCTATTAAACGAACTTTGAATTTCGGGCCAATTTTGTCTAACCCAAGACGCCTGTTTAAATTTAATCGAACTCTAAAATTCAGCTAAATCCGTTTGATCTGGATTAAATTCTGAACTTTTAACTGACTGGCGCAATAACGTTGTAGATCGAACTAACTTTATTATTATTCTCACTTTTTCACGATTACTGATCTACGTTAGTTCAGATAGCTACCATTGTTGATACGGCCTAGTGAACTTTGCGTTATTTTCAATTTTTTGTGGTCTTTGGTATTTTTTTATTATTCAAACAAACTGTTTATTAACATGATCCTACCGGTAACTTGACCGGGGAGTACTTTCTCTTAAGCTGAAATACCTTAAGGTCTATAAATAGATTGGTTGCTACAATAACGCTAGGTCTAACTGGTTATTATTCATATTGTTTTGCGGCGATTACTAACGTATCACAAACAACAATATAGTTAGTTAGTAGTACGGCTCTGTAACGGATCATGATTCGACGCCCGTTAATTAGCATTGATTAAGTGATTATTCGAGTTACTCGAATCTTCTCCTAACGAAATAACGAATTGATTTTTGCAGGGTCACTGGCCTGCGTTCTTATTTTATTGTCGATATTTTATTTAAGAGTTCAACATTAATTGCGATTGAATAGTTCGGCGTATTGTTTAGATAAGCGAGTGATTTATTTCGCCAAGTAAAGTCTACTATTTCTCGCTAAAATACCTTACCATAAAATTAATCTACTAGAATTACTAGTCCTTCTCTCTACCTTATTCTCTCTTTTTATGACCAGCTGTGATATTTCATTAGTAGTAATAAAACCGATCCTTTGTTTGTTTATTTGCCTGCTTTATTTAATTAACTTTTAATTAAAATTCCGAAGGAAAGGCCCGCTACAGTAAGTATGTTTTTTTATTAGTTGCGCTCAATAATTGAAACGTTCTTGATTAACTTTTGTTTAATATTCGAGTATTTGTTTATCACTTAATTTAGTTATTTTTGATTAATTTTTGAGTATTTGCTTCTCAGTTTTCGGTTAATTTGGGTACTTGCTTCATACCGACTTTGATTTTTGATTAATTTTTGGGTAACTATTTTTCCATTATTAATACTGATAAATTGCCGACATATTTTTGTTGTTTTATTAGGCGGTTTTCTTGGTAGAAATAAATAACAAATTTTTGGTATTCATTTATTTTGTCGTGAAGCTTAAGCTAAAACGAGTTCCATGTTTCAACTTTGTGGTATTTCTCGCTTGTGCTGTCTACAAGCCCGTGGCGCCTTAAATAAATCAACCCACCACCTACTCTCTGACATTTGAGCTAGGGCCTAATTTATAGGCGCGGCGACAACTCGTTTTAGCCTACGCATTGACATACGTAAATTCATTCAATATCTATTTTAAATTCTCAAAATTTAAATTTTTCTTTCGATTTGAGATTATTCACTCCTAGTTCCTTCCAAACTGGAGTGAAGGTTTTGCCGAATTTTTGGCCGCCAGCGTAGACTTCTAAGTGGTCTGAAATATGTGGATGACTGTAGGTTAGCCTTCAGAAATAAAAAGATTTTAACTTATCCGTATCTTTACATACTTGAGTGTGTTACTTACATCAAGAGCCACGAAGATGAATTTTTAACTCATGCACCGGTTCTCCCCTATTGCCGACTGAGAAGGTGCCAGAATCATCAAATTTTATAGCTGCAAAACTCTTTAATAGAATACCGCAAAATATTAGAGAGTTACCGTTACGCTTCTTTAGGGATAGGGTTAACGGTGCATTTTACAGTGTTCAAGAATTTCTGGACTGTAATGATGACTGTATATTTATAAAAGAATATATTATTATAAAAAATTATTATTCCTTTAAGGCCGAGCATTCAATTTTAATTTGTTGTAATTTTAACCTGTTATAATGTTTGTAATGTAGTGTTTTTGTTCTTCTTTCTTTTAGCGTATCTTAGTGTATTGGTAGTTATGTTAAATTTTATATTTTTTAATTCTCATATTTTTAAGTATTTTGATTTTTCTTATGCAAATAAGTATTATAAATATTGTGACACCCATAAGTTATGATTATGATATTGACTTACGTCCTCCAGGATTCTACAGGATTATGGCAGGCGTTTAATGTAGTATATTTTAAAGTGTTTACATTGGCATGCTTGTATATTCTGAAGAATGTTCCATTTGTGAAACAGGATGCCAAGATGTTTCCAACTCATAAAACAATGGGTCTTATTATGTGGCTCATGATTCATGATACACAAAATAATAGTGTAATACATAACAAGTGTCGAAAGTACGAGTTCTCAAATAGGCGAGTGCGGAAATTCTTCGAGGTTGAAAACATACTTTTACAAGAATGATGAACACTATTTTTCCTACTCCTTTTCATGACATCCTCATCAAAGTCAAATCAAATATGCTGTTAAATTGAAACCAAACTGCGATATCAGGCACTTTCTAGCTAAGTTAACTGCGCGCAGGGCATCTTGGTGTGAAACTTTTATGGCCCAAAGAATACTTGCTAATCATCTATATCATGGAATGTGCGCGTTAAGACATGTAAATGAATTTCCCAGATAAGGAGACCTAAGCTTTTACAGAATGAGAAGCACTAACAATTTGTAAGTCCATAGTTGTTGACTGACCCAGGTGCAGAAGTGGCCTGACATCTCTTCATCTCTGATTAAAAACACTGAACCTTTTGTACCCTTTAAACGAAGGCTGAATACAATACTTACAATACGAAGACTTATTCATAAATTCTATCTGTTGAGGGAGTTTTTAAGCAGGGCAATTATCGAGAATATTTATAAGTCTCTCATTGAACAGCTATTGCGATATGGTATCTTGATATGGGGTGGACTGTATAATAATTGTCTATACAAGTTGAACATAGTTCAGAAGTCTGTACTTAAAATTATATACAAAAAACACCGATTATATCCATCCCACTTACTATTCTCTGAAAAAATATGTAACATTAGAACTTTATATATATCCACTGCTTGTTCATATATTTATAAAAATAAAAATTTATGGAATGGTATAGACCATATTTATAACACTCGTAATAAGGCAGATGGAAATAAACAAATACCTGTTAACTATAACAACATTAATTTGAGGTTTATCAGCTACATAGGACCTAAAGTTTATAATATAATACCCCATGTAATAAGAAACATAGGAAATAGAAATAAATTTAATAAGGACTGTAAAAAATTTATTATTGAAAATTACAATGTTTTTCAATTTGTATTTGATTAGTTATAATTTTCAATTAATGAATAAAGATAATAATAAAATTCATGAATTAATTTGAGCTAGTTTAGTTCTTAGAAATATTTTGTTACATAAGTTAACTTACTTTTATGGCATATACAAGTGTTGCAACACTTAGGTGCCTTTATAAACTTTTAAATGTTAAACAATCTGTATATATTTAAGTATTTATCTATTTTGTAATAAGATTTTGAAATAAATAAATAAATAAATAAATACTTACTAAACACCCGTTCTATAAAATGATTGAATTCTTAGTATTGTAATTGTGAGAACCTAAAACAATTTATTATTGAATTCTTCACCTTTAACTTTGATTCTCTATAGGACCCTCTTATCAATGTTATGTCATCATAATGCTAATGTTTTAAATGATTAATGTATGCTTTTTAAGCACACTGTACTTCTAGCTATACTTAGTTTTGTTTTCTCACAATTCCAATACTTGTCGTTTATGTTCATAGAAATAAATCAGTTGAATTTTAAAGTAATTATCATTAGTTTCTTAGAAAATACAATAATATTGGAAAACCGTATATGACATTCTTACTGTTAGCAAAGAAAACTCTACTGTTAGTTTTATAGTTATAGTAGCCTTATTAATAATTGATCTTCAGGTTTCTATATATTGTTTGCATCAAAAAATATATTATGAGATGTGTTCCACAAAAACATAGCATTCAAGACGCACTGACCGCCCATTGCAACAAAATACAGATCATATGCTTAAGTGCTAATTTTGTCGACCTTATCGACACTGCTATCATTTATTATGCTTTCTTACCCAAATTTTTGTTCATGAGAAGATCCTTTCTGCACTAATCCTTGTATAGTAGATGCAGTAGCTTCAACTGTGGGAGAAGGTCCTGGGCATATCCAGTCTTCTTCATAGTTACTGCGGTAACTTAATGGAATATCATGACTTAGCGGAGGTACAATAGTGGGGGTAGAGCATTCTGCTTTCAACAGACGTAAAATATCATCTAATTTTGCATGAAATTTTGGATTAATGTAGGACCTTATCTTTTCAATCTCCAGTTGAATAGCAGGATTTCCACAATGTGAAATTAACAATTTTCCTGATGAAGACTAAAAATAAAACAACTTAACAGGGCCGCAATCAAGGTTGTCAGGTACAGATGTTTTCAAACCTAGGTTTCCTAGACTTCTAAAAAAGCCTACTTATCGAAATACGTTAATTTTAGGCTTCTTAACACTGTACTTAGCTTTTCTGAAATATAGTCAATTTCTAAAATACCACGCAAAATATGCGTCATAGAGCTTACAGATTTCTCATTGACTACAATAATAACTAAAAACAAAAGTTGGTAACTTTTCTTTTCTTCTTGCTTGTAATTTGCGAACTTGAAAGTAGTCAGTTGAGTTTTTCTCTCTTCAACTTGAAAACAAATGCGGTATTTGTGCTTCAGACTCGAGTAGGTGAAATAAACATAAAACCGAGCATAAAACTTTCTTTTGGTATACTGTCTTGTTAGAATTGATTTGTGATCTATTTTTATTGGCGTTTTCTTTTTTCATTTTCAGTTAAGCCAATAAGTAAGTTTGCACTTTGCACTTAGCTTGCTTATTTTCTAGGGATGAGTTCAACATAATCAGAATATTCAGCAGATAATAATAATGAACAACAGCTTGAACAGGCAAAGATAAGCACTAGTGATGGAATTATTGAAACGGGGAGTGTTGTAGACACAGTAAAGGAAAGCAGGGCGAATAGCTCAGATATATAGGTCTTATTTACAGATGAAGAAAAGCCCCAAATGCTGAAATATGTAAAATAAAAAACTGTAACATGATACTAAACCACCACAAAAAATCAGAGTCTGTGAAGAATCACTTACTGAAGTGTTTTCTATTTAAAAAAACTTATGTGTATAAGAGTGACCTGATTGGTTTGGTAGAAGTGCAAAAAAAAATCATGTCGAATTTTCGTTATTTTCAGATGCTATGCAAAGTAAGTGATAATTAAATATTCTCTTTGTACTCTATGCATATAGGTACTATCTTTAGAATCAAACAATTTCTTAATGTTTTCATATATTCTGAACAGATCAGTCAGATTCCTCATTAATATCAGAGATTTCCAAACCATAGCACTAATAATGTCTGAAGCAAAAAATAACAAATTTCGGGCAAATCTTGCTTTTTTATATGAATGGGTATAATGTTTCTTAAACGGAAGGACCCAAAGGTGGCGATTAATGTTGTGGAATCGGATGTGGGGTCGATGGGACCGAATGTGTTAAAAGGATCGATACTTTCTCCAATATTATTCATAATTTTCATCAATGATATAGATGAAACATGTGACACTCCAGACCTATGGGCTGTGTATGCCGATATCACAAATTTCTTTATAGCTGGGGAAACATTGGAAAGTATCATACAAAATAGCAGCCTCACATTAGATGAATTTGGTACATACTGCAAACAAAATGGTTTAACTTTAAATACAAAAAAATCCTGCTGCATGCAGTTCTCGCCAAAAAAACACCCCAATAGACCAGACTCTCCTAATAAGGATTGACGGTAAAAGCATGGAGAACGTGTTGTCATTCAAACTATTAGGACCTTATATAGACCCCAAACTAACATGGGAAACACACATTAATCATGTATGCTCAAAACTGAGCTTGGTATGCTATCAGTTTAGAATGATCCAGAGATACTGTTAGTGAGGCAGTACTTAGAATAATGTACTTTGGATTGGCGCAGTATGTGCTTCAGTACGGGCTGCTGTTCTGGGGATCTTCAGCCCACTTTGACAAAGCCTTTGTAACAAAAAAGTAGAGTGAGGAGTATGGCAGGAGTACCTCAGTCTACAAGCTGTTCCAGTTTGTTTAAAAAATATAAAATACTTAATCTGCCATGCCTTTATATATTCCAACTGTTTCTGCTGATTAAAAACAATGAAAATGAACTCAAGAGAAACAACAACATCCATAATTACAAAACAAAAAGTAGACATGAGGTACACCTGCCATATTCCAGACTAAGCACCTGCCAGAATTCACCAATGCTTAGTGGAATTAAATGCTACAACAAAGCCCAAATATCTAAAAAAAATTAAAAATCGAAAAAAATAGAAAACTATCTAAAGGACTATTTAATTGAAAAATGTTTTTACACAGTACAAGAATTTTCAAAGTCCTAGTTAAAATAATGTGGAGCTTCTGATTAATGGCACCACCGCGGAGTGAAATGCAAAATGCAAAATGAACAACTTCAGTGTCTGAAAAAAATAAGGACAAAATTAAGAAAAAGCGGGTTTTTTCAGTAATTGAGATGGATTTTCTCCGCAACGGTGCGGTGCACTTTTGGAAAAAATGGTATTTGACTTTTATTTTTATCGTAATACGAGCTTTATTTTTCTGTAGAAGGTTTTCCGATATTCCAAAGTTTTTGATTTTTTAACCATCATTTTTGTATTTATTGAGTACCCTGTATAACTTATCTTTAATTTAGCATTGTCAAAATTAGTTTTTTTTCAAACACCAACTTTTATCAAGAATAAAATTTTCTGTGAAGTCAATAATAAAAAAGTTTCCTATGGAAATGGCGCTTAGATCATTTTTCCCCTGTACCCTTCATATGTATACACATTTTATAGAAATAACATGTTTTTAATTTTTTTATTAATCTTACAACCATTTCATCATTTAACCATGTTGATTTCAGTTTGACAATATAATTGAATTATATTTCAATATAAAAGGTCTCAAAAGAGCGGGACATATTTTCCGATTTTCGAATTCTTCTAAAAATTCTATATAAATTTCATGTAGCATGTCGACTAGCCTCCTTTCCATTTAAAGAATTTGATCTGTTTAACTTAGCGCGAAACGATTTGCATCTTCTTATCTTAATTATCTAGATATATGAAATTTTCGGTTTGGTGGGGAGTATTTTCCAGGTTGTGGTTATGTGGAAGATAAGAAAGTGCAAAACATTTCGTTTGACAATAAACAGTTCGTATTCTACCATAAAGGCGTAAGTCTCAAAAACATTGTTTTTGCTGGTTGTTTTTCGTAAAAGTCGATCGTTATCCACATATATCCATTATTTGATCAGCACCTTGATATAATTTTGATTCGCTGTACCTTTTTTGGTTTTAAAGATACCAAGGTAAACAAAAAAGCAAAATGTAGGGTTGGTAGCCAAGTTTTTTCTAGATTACATATAAAACAAACACCAATAATTTTCTGACATAAAAGCCTACTTTATGTATTTTTTAAATAGAACACCCGGTATATTACTAGATTTTTGGACTCTCTAGTGAAATCAAAACACATGTCGTGTATCATATCCTATACCTATCTTTAGCTGTTTACGAAATATTGACACTTGAAAGTCGGGCATTTTGACAGGCTCTAAACCGCACAAGATCAAAGAAAACGGTTTGCACATCTTTATCTTAGGTTTTCATAAGCTATCGAATGACAGTGGCTTTCAATTTAACCGGAGGTTTAAAAGTTCCGGTCAATTTTATTCGCGGGTTAAATTCAAAGTTACTGCCATTTGATAGCTCATGAAAACCTAAGACAGAAATATGCAAACCGTTTTCTTTGCTCTCATGCGGTTTAGATTTTAAAGCCTATAAAAATGTCAAAATGCACGACTTTCAACTGTCAATATTTCGTAAACACCTAAAGAAACATAGGTATAAAATATTATACACGCAATGTGTTTAGACTTCTCTAGAGATTCCAAAAATGTAGTAATATACAGGGTGTTCCATTTAAAAAATATAGAGTAGGCTGATATGTCAGAAAATCGTTAGTGTTTTATTTTATATGTAACGTAGAAAAAAATTTGGCTACCAACCCTACATTTTGCTTTTTTGTTTAACTTGATATTTTTAAAAACAAAAAGTTACAGCGAATCAAAATGTTTTCAAGATAAATTGAACGCACGGTACAGGTTGCTCCGATTTAGCGTAATTGTGCACTTCATGCATAAATTAGTTCGTGAACTATAGCCAGATCAAAAATTTACTTTCATTTCACCATCTTGACAATATTTTTATCTAGCGAATAAAATGAAAAAGCTGTTACGAAAAAATACGCAAAATCGTACATAATACGTTTATAAAATTGTGCAGGTTGCTAAGAATCTATATGTATAAAACAAAATTATCTACTTATATAAGATCTTTTTTTAGCTTAGAAGAGAACAACTAGATAAATCAAAATTTTCAAAATTATTATTGCAGATCTTCACAAGTTCGTCTAAAACCGTGACTACTTGTGCAAAATAAAATCTCATATCAAAAAACTTTTGTTGGGTATAGATCTTGTGGATATTTAAAGATTAACTTGGAGCTTATATTCTATTATAGTTATATTCAGCATTCAAGAATGCTGTACTTACTACAAGTAATCTACATTCGCCATTCTGAATTTCACTTCAAAAGACATTTTTAACTATTTCTTTCAGGTGTAAAATATCCGGCTCTCTTATGCAGCTTTTGGATTAAAAAATGGTTATTCTCTACTCGAAATAAACAGTATTTTATAAATCATATATTTTGTGATGAAAGTTTAAATAAAATAATAGGGGAGAGTAACAATTTTAGTATATAACGTCCCAAAAAATTTTAGTACGGCTCACTTCACTAATGATTGCCGGGGGATTGACGTCAAGTTAGATTTATTTATTTCCTCCCCACTACATAGTGATAAAGTTGGTCCTCGCTTCTCAAAGGTGCCGCGCTTAAGTGTCGCAGCTATAGTTTTCTTTAGGCTATGGTTTTGTTCCAATGAAATCCACTTTAACTAACCTCATAACATTTGTATGGTACATACCTGAATCTTTGAACAGAAAGTCTTAAGTTGATGCTATCTATACAGATATGGAGCGGGCTTTTGATAAAGTGGAACAAAGTATAATTATTGTTTAGTCACTTAAACATCTGAGCTTAACAAATAACTTGTAAACTTAATATTATCATATATGTGTCATAGAGAACAGTATGTCAAGGTAGGGGGTGCAAAATCTAAGATTTATAATAGTACATCAGGAGTTCCCACAGCTCAAACTTGAAACCTTTGCTATTCATAATTTCTAAAAATGATATTTATGATGTAGTTAGACATTTAAGTTTTTTGCTGCTGACTTAATGCTGTTCTTGAAGGTTTCAACTAGTGATGACTGTGATGCAACTGGAAGAAGACTTTAATTGTGTGTATGAGTGGTGTACAACTAATGGTTTCAGTCTGAATGCTGGTAAATGTACATCTATGACTATTTCACTAAAGAATAATGCAGTAGTTCAAGACTATAAAATTAATGAATGTTATGCAAACAGCTAATGTTCATAAGAATCTGGGAAATTTACTAGACAATTCCTTAAATTTTAACGCACATATATGACTGATAATCAATAATGCACATGAAACAAAGGGGTTTATCATTAGATCCACGAAGCAGCTTATTGTTGAATTATGTCTTAAGCTCTTTGATAGTCTGGTTTTGCCTAGATTGGAGCTTTGTATTTAAATAAATAAATACATTTATGTAACCACTATAATGAATAAAATGAATACTACTAACCTGCAAAATTCTCTCGATAAGACATAAAACATATTCTTCATTTGTGCATGGTTCAAAAAGAAACCAATGAAATAAATTGGAAAGAAGTTCTCTTGATCTGGCTAACTCATTATCAAATATAAACCCGTTGTCCAACTTCGATATAATAGAAAAAAGAGCTCTTTCTCTAATTTCAAGAATTCTATGAGCTAAAATTATTATTACTAGATTATTATGATCAAACATTACAAAAAAGCACTTACTTAGTTTTTGTATTTGAAATGAACCAATGTATTTATCACTATCAGACATTTTCTCATAATATTACTTCTTTAAATAAGAGGGTCCTTTTAATAATAATATCTAGATATAGTTTGCATTATTTAATTCAGGAGACCCACAAAATTTTAAATATAACTGACATGACAACCAACAGTAAACAAAACAACTTACCACCTGTTCTGTCATTTGTCAGAAAATAGAGGTGAGTTCGAATTTTGTTACGCACGCTACTGCCCTGTAGCAGACCCAAACTGTTCAATTCGAACTATTCGTAGCAATTTGGCTTTATTGCACGAATGTCCGACCCTAACCCGTCATCTGCACAGTAGTTCGTAGTACACGTGACTTGCGGGCGAAAACCAGTTGATACAGTAATATAAAATGTTTTCCTTGGTCTAATACACACATAGTTTACATGAAATGGCATTTAACCCTTAAATTCCTTACTTTCAATAAGCCTGTAGATGAAGACAATCCCCGTTTCAACACGTAAGAGCTTCAAACTTCGAAAACTAAAAATATTTCGAAAAATTACTTGTCTGTTCTTCTAGGGGGATACAGTAAATATATTTTAAAATGCAAAAACTTAAAAAAAAACTTTCTTTGTATTCCTTCCAAGCCGTTTATTTTGTTTGCATGAAAAGGATCCCATCAAGGCGATGCATATTGAATTTTGGGAACAATGAGGGTTTTATACAGAGTCCCAATCACATCAATATTTGAAAAATTCTTGCAGTTTCTAATAAAAAAAAGCCCAACATTTTAAAGGCATTTGACGTTACTCCATCCACATGCTCACCAAAATCAAGCCTTGAATCAAAAAGGGATTTTTCGCGAACTGGGTTTAGATTATGCAAATTTATGGTGAATTAACCTTTATACGTCATATACCTATCCCCACCAACATAAATGTATGATACACTGGAGATACTTCGGTTTTGTTGGCGAAAACGCTAGTCTCTGTCTAATGCAAATGACATAACCCAAGCAAAACCTGCTCAAGACCAGATTATGCTTGGCTAACCTAACGATGACGTCATCAACATTTCCCCTACTTCAGGTTATGTCGCGAAAACGTTAGATTATGCCAGTGATGCCAGGTCTCATGCTTTTGCATGAGATCTCATGTTTTTGAAAAATATCTCATGTTATCATTATTTCGTCGCAAAATCTCATGCTTTTTAGCTTATGGTGGTAAAAATAAATTATTCTTAAAAATTACTTGGAGATTCACTATAAACTGTACATAACAAAGTATAAAGGAATTCGGTTAACGCCACAAGAAAGGTGTTGCCAAATCCCCTTAAAGATTATGTTTTTGGAAAGATGGAATTTATGGATCCAGAAACCGTTAAATCGTGAAAAATCAGATCTATTGGTCATGTTTCTAAATTATTTCCAAATTTACTTGATGTTGATATACAAACAATTGACAATGAATGGTGGGCACTAAGAAATTTGAAATCGATTTTATGACCGCTTATCATGACATATGTGAATTTTGGAAATATATCTCCAGCTAATAGTCGACCACGTTTTCCAAACCTAACAAAATTTGTTTTTAATTTACTTACTTTGCCAGTTTCAAGTGCAAATGTGGAAAAATATTTTCTGCTGTAAATATAAATAAAACTAAGCAAAGAAATAGATTAAAAACTTCTACCGTCGCAGCAATACTCCATACAAGAGGTCTGGTAAATAAAAATAATTCTGTATGTTCAAATTTCCCCATATCAAAAGAAATGATCAGAAACCTTAACCAACATATATATGATTCAGACTCTGTTTTTTTTTATTTATTTTACAAGGATTTTACTTTATCAGATGATTAACTTTTTAAGTACTTTTATGTTTTTGTTCCTTTTAGTCTTTGAATAAATTTTTTTTAAATACTATTTTAACTGTGTTTTAATAATTTCATCTTATTAATGTGCTAAATTTAGCAATTCCTTTTTAAATTGCTTTTCCAATAGATTCAAAGCTTGTACCAAAATCTACAATGTTGTCATTCTTGAAGTTACAGCGACTATCGCGCCATCTCATGCTTTTTTTTTTCAATCTCATGCTTTCTCGAAATATATCTCATGCAATATTTCTGTGGGACCTGGCAACACTGGATTATGCTCAAAACCTAAACCGTTTATGCTGGATTAACCTCGCCAAAAATTGCTTAAAATATGCTTTTGTTTTGAGAGCTAACTCTCGTTATCATTCTATTGTTGATTCTATAATCAAACCTAATATTTGAAAACGTATTTACTGCATGTTTATTTATGTTTAACTTCAGCCGGTGATCCCACACCAAAGCACAACCGAGTTTAAATTTATTTTATTTATTTATCGTATGGCTTGGGTTTCTACAGACCTAGTCTAGTTAAGTATATACAGGTAAGTAAGTACAAACATTACAATTGCTACTTATATTGATTTAGAAGGTAAAATTATCTTAAAATTACAGTTGAACACATACGAGCATGTGGCAAACAGATACTATCCCCTATATAGAATAAACTTTTTGATACCAATTATTGTCTCTTTTACAGTGGTATGTCCAGTGAGCTCAGCGGCTCAGCCATTCCAGTGCAGCAGGGGTACTCATTATAATGTCATTCCAGTCACCCTGGAATTTCCTAGTGGTGCATTCCTTGACAAGGTGGGCTACTATATCTGTTCTTGGGCTCCGCTTCGCAACTTGGGCTATCGGCTAAACCCGATTTGTATAATGTGAACTTACACCTGGAGTGTCCAGTTCTTACTCTGTTTAGCCGGCACCAAGTGTTCCGTGTTAATGACATGCCGGGGATTGCTTGAGTAGGGTCAAATTGGTTCTGATTATCGTGACGCGTTTCATTGAAGGTTGTCCACTTCGCTATCCAGCTTTCCTTTAGGTCAAAAGGGGAGATTGATTGTGCCGTTTCGTGAGTCCATATGGGCTTCCTGGATCGAAGGAGGGAGTTCGGGATGTTACTTAACACTTAATGGATTGGTGTTTCTTTGGGGAATGAGGCGTCATTTATTTTCCTCCATTCGCGGTCAGTTGCCTGTTGTCGTCTGAAATCAGGTGGTGCAATATTGGAGAGCACATGTAGCCAGGGTGTCGGTGTTGACTTGAGGGTACCAGTTACAATTCGCATTGTGTCATTTAGGTGTAACATCTACTTTCCCAGTGTGAGATCTTCTGGTCCATACTGGAGCGCAATATTCAGCGACAGAATACACCAGTGATTGTGCTGCTGTGCGTAGAGTATCTGCGTGCGCTCCCCAGCTTGCTCCTACCAGTTTTCTAATTATGTTGTTTCTAGTTTTTAGCTTTTCTCCCATCAATTCAATGTGTCTTTTGAATGTTAAGGAGCGGTCAAGAGTAACTCCAAGGTATCTGAGATACTAGTTATTTTTTTGTCGTTTTCCGCAGAAAGAGACATTCAATTCTCTTTTGGCCAGAGGATTATTTAGATGGAAAGCACTCACTTCTGCTTTATCTGCATTGGGGCAAAGTCTCCAATTTTTAAAATATTTATTAATAGTCTCTAAGTCTCTAGTCAGGGTGTCTTCCCCTTCCTCAAGGTCTTTGCTCTGAATTGCTAATGCGATGTCGTCAGCGTAGCAAAGTTTTTGTGATTTGGTATTTGGAATGTCACTGGTGTACAGATTAAAGAGGAGTGGAGATAGTACAGATCCCTGAGGCAGTCCGTTTTTTATGGTAAAGGATCTGCTTGTCGTATTTCCCGTAACTACCTTAAAATATCGTTTTCTCAGCATATTTTCTAGCAGTGAATTAATTTTGAGGCAGGGTATAGTTCTTTTCAGTTTGAGTATTAGGCCATCCAGCCATACAGTATCATACGCTGCAGTTAAGTCAAGAAGAACCACTGCGGTCTTCTGTCCTCTTTGGAATCCTGCTTCGATGAAAGCAGTTAGGGCCAGTACTTGTCCCCAGCAGATTCGATTTGAGGGAAATCCTGCTTGTTCCGGGGGGTATCACGTTATCTATTAGTTGGTGGATTCTGTTGTAAATGAGTCTTTCAAGCAGTTTGTAGCAGACACTGAGCAAAGCTATGGAGCGGTAGCTGGTCGGATAACTACCAGGTTTTCCATGTTTTAATATGGCTAGAGCCTGGCTCATCTTAAATTCCTACGGGATCCGTCCTCTTTTGAGCAAGTCGGTATAAAATTAGTAAGTTTCGTGAAAATTTAAACTGATTACTTTTTATCGCAAACTATAGAACAGTGAAAAAAAAACGATAAGTATTTTTTTATTTCCACTAAAGATAATTATTACGAGAGCTACCTATGCCAGTTTTTAGTTTTGTATATATAGATATACTATGCATGGTATGACGTAACAATTCATGTGTATTGTGGCGTCATAAGCACATTTCAAGGCGTTGTATCTGCCTCATTTTTTGACATATGAAAAAAAGAAAAAAAATCGTGTTTACTTATTTTTCATGGGCTATCGAAATCGGCAATAAGAAAAAAATTTATGAAACTTCCTTATTGTGTCACCCATCGTCGTTCCAGTGGGCCGAGGTGTTTAATAAACTCAGGATATATTTTATCAAGGCCAGCGGCCTTTCTTAATTTGAGTGCTTTTATCGCCTTATTTAGTTCAGGGACGGTGAAAGCTGCCGAGCTGGGTGGGTCGACTGTTAGCTCTTTGTTTAGTTCATTTAGTTCGTACTTTACTGCGTTTTGAAATACAGGGTCCATTGGCACTTTCTCCGCTCGGTTTTTAATGTGAGAGGCAATCTGGGATGGCGGTAGTCCTGGTCTTTGGTTCAGTGAGGATGCTGCAGAACCCAGTTTGCAAAGAAGGGACCATGCTTGCCGACTGCTGCGTGTAAAATCTAAATTTTCTGTTGTGTCTGTTCATCTTTCCCCTGTAGAGTAGTTTATCGCTTGAATCAATTGGTCTCCTGTAGTCGGGTCTCCTGTCTCGTGGTATCCTTTGTAGAGAGTTTCCGTCTCCTGATTCCAACATGGGATATATTCTTGTCTATAGCCGCGGGAGATATTTCTCTTGGCTGTAGCAATTAGGGTTCCTGTGAATCGGTTATGATTTTCTGCTATTGGCGGTATCCAGCGCAGGTTCGAGTCGACTTCTCTAGTGTAGGCCTCCCAGTTTACTTTTCTAAAGTACCACCTAGGTTTCTAGATCGATTTTTAATGTTGGTACCTGTATCCTTATATCAAGTACAACTGGTCGACGTTGTGTACGTGGGAAGCCAGGTAGGACTTTCCTTGTGTGTTTGAGAGGTTCACCTGATGGTCCAGTAGTGGCGATGCAGAGATCGGGGTTTGTTTCACTCTGCCATCTGGCTGATCTTCAAATCATTCTCTAATTATGCAGCATCTTTGTAATCTTTTATTATTGAATAGAGCTTGTAATAATCTGCAAAAATCAACCCACTAGCAAAATGCAGGTCAGACCCAATATCATTAATCACAAAAGAAAGAAGAGTGGCCCCAAGTTTGAACCTTGAGGTACCCCGATGTAGGTGTATAATTGTCCCACCTATACATATTTAATTTCACAAACAGTGTTCTACCCTGCAGATACGAGGTCAACAGCCCACTGACTTTAGCATCAATTTGAAATCCCCTTAATGATGCCATTATTTCCCTAAAGTTCACCCTGTCAAAGACCTTCTCAAAATCAGTACAAACAGCATCTACCTGAAAACCATTCTTAGATGTCTCTTGGACATACTGGGTAAAGCCGAACAATTTTGTAGCAGTTGAACGTTGGGGTAAAAAAACCATGCTGTTGGTGAGTTGGTCTGATATTAGTTAAGTCGTATAGTGCAGGGTTGATTCCTATTAAATCTATGTAGTGTTCCTGTACGTGGAAGCGCGATCGGTGTTGCTATGTATAACCAGTTCCTGTCAGGTACTCTGGCAAAGTCCCTCACAGAAACTGCATATCGTGGGAAACCCCCTTGTATAAAATACCAACCATGTAGTTCATAAGTTAAATGTTTGTGTTAATCCTTAAAACTTTTTTTTGTAAGTCGGAATTTTCTTACCGGCAGCAGCGCAATAATACATAAACCAGTGATATTCCGCCGCGAGTTAATTTGTTATATCGAGCACTCTCGAGTCTCAAACCATGTCTGAACAAACGAACTGGTATTTTGTCCACTCCATGCATTTACATGCCGGGTATAGGTGGTGGTAGTTTATTACCGTCTACCCTGTACAAGCCACAGTATCTTTCATTTCAAACAAAATGGCAATTATATATACTCTGGTAGAGTCCCTGACAGAAACTGGTTATGCGTACCGTACACGAAACCCTTTGCATAAAATACCAACCGTGCAGTTCATAAGTTAAATGTTTGTGTTAATCCTTAAGTTATTTTTGTAACAGTCGGAATTTCCAGGAGTACATACTTGCATTTTATTGAAGGTTCCACGGTTAGTACCAGCGTTCCATCAAGAGTGTAACATGTCTCGGTGGGTCGCCCAGTTCTACCTAAGCCTGCCTGATGAATCATGATGCGATGATATTCCGTTGCGAGTCAGCATGTGATGCGGTCTCAAGTTTTATAGTGTTTTGGACACGTCATTCTGGTTCTGAAGCAGTAAGCGAAACTGATCGGAGTAGTCAGGATATCAACTCTGATGTTTCGCGTTTGACACATTTGTTTCGTTTCGTTGGTTCATTATCCACCAAATTGGGTGTTGGTGCGTATTCAGCTTACTTCGATGACGTCACTCGAATTTCAGTTCACCGTCAGGAACCGGAATCAGCAACGAAGGACGCCAAACTTATGAACTCAGAGAACTATGTTCAGAAATATTTGTCCCAGGATAAGAAAACCACATCCTTATTCTGGGATTCATACACTAGAATAACGTACTAGTTTCCTTACTCTGAGACCCTTTTAGACAAGGCTCTTTCCTGATCTAAGCTGGGACCCTTATTAGATACAGCTGGTGCGATCCTCTCCATTCTAGATGGACAGAAAGATATTGTTTTATTTATTCGCATAACATACGGTTCAGTTCTTGTTGTATTGTAACATCAGTTACATATTTTGATAATAATAAATTGTAGAATTTATTAAATATAGGAATCCTTCCATATCTTCAATAACTGTATATCATGATAGTGGCTGATCAGACCAGAATCAAGGAATATTACTTTAACGAGATTCTACATAAATTTATTAAGGTGTGTGGGTGGTGGGTGGTAATTTTTGGCACTAACAAACATCACAGGTCACAGGTCACAGCCTTAATCCGATAATTATGAGCCAATAACCCTTGGTTTTAATAATATATTAAATAGCATAATATGGTTACGAAATCTACCAAAAAACACCATTTGTTATGAACTATAATAATCGGCGTACGAAAATGTTGTAGGGGTATTCTATCCTTATTGTTTCCTCTTTCCTCATTCAACTGGCTTGTTTCAATGAAGACACGCTAGATTTGGTTGGAAATGTCATATAATTTTTGCGCAAGCACATCGCCTAACATTGTTAGAGCAGGTATCCTGTCAGCTGAACCACCCTGCTCCCCAACTTTAAGCCCTTCCCTTTCTGCGCGCCTATCCAAATAAGCTCCGCCTAGGACTTGTCATTTTTTTCCCACGTGATCAACATCAATTTTAA
>MU185937.1:65309-85891 GCA_016904865.1 Pissodes strobi
TATCTTTCAATGAAGAAATAATCACTTTTATCGCTTCATTAGGTACGCTTTGTTGTAGAAAAGCTCTCTGTTTCCATAGAATTACGCCTAGACTCTAGATCAGCTTCCTTATTGTCTTTTGATTTATGACGCGTAAATATAGATGTTTTTGCCTTCACACCATTTCGAAATAGCTTTTGATATATTATTTAATTTATTGAATCGTACACTGCCCATTTTGTTTATGCACGATATGGTCGTTGCATTATCAATTTAGAGAATGTTTTTTTGCAAAGCATTTTAAGCCGAAAAAGGCTGCTTTAAGTTCTAGGATGTTTATGTGAACGCCACAGTCTTTTCCGTTCCAAAATTCCCTTGTGATTTTTCCCATTGCAGAAAACGCCCCAATCGGTTCGTGAGTCATCTGAAAATATTTCTAAAGAAAATTTATGTTAAGAAAAACTTTGAACACACATCATTAAGTTTTTTAACCATCAATTCAAATCTTCTTCCATAGTGAAAGTTATCTTAATCTTTGAGTCACATTTCCTATTGTTTAATTTTAATGCCAAGATTTTTTGCCTCTTTAAAGGTTTTATGTGTAACCAGCTATACCGTACAGCTGGCCAAGCAGCAACTAGTTTTCCGACGAGTTGTGCAAATAATCTGAATTTACAATTTTATTTCTTTTTTTCTAATGTTTTGTATGTCTTTATAAATTATTTCCCTATTCTCTTGAGTTAAGGCTATTGTCATGTTAGTTGTATTATAAATAAACCCCAAAAATGGGCATTGTTCGCGGGAATAACTACGCTTTTTTCGGAATTAATTATTAATCCTAAATATTGTAATGTTTGTGTAATTTTATTTATACTTTTAAGCAATTCTCTTTTGAATTATCAATAACTAGCCAATCGTCTAAATAGAGTACAGTTTTTATACCCTTTAATTTTACATATCTTACTTTACTGGTTTCAGAAGTTTTGTGAAAAGATTATTTATTATGGGATACTCTTTTAATTATTGACTACCTACAGCAATAAATGTTTCCCAATATACAGGCACTCTACGCCTCATTATTTAAATTAAACTTACTATCTAACTTTAGCACTGAATTGTTTTCTGAAATACTCATGAATTTCTTGCATATAGACAACGATAAATGTTTTCAAATATACAAGAAATCTACACATTATGATTAAAAACTAAACTTTCTGTCTAACTTGATCACTGAAATGTTTTACTGAAATACTCATGAATTTCTTGCCAACAGGCAACGATAAATGTTTTCAAATATACAAGCAATTATGATTTAAAACGAAACTTTATTGTCTAACTTGAGCACTGAAATGCTTTACTGAAATACTCATGAAATTCTCGCAGACAGACAACGATAAATGTTTTCAAATCCATCAGCACTTTACACATTATGACCTAAAACTAAACTTACTGTCTATCGCTTAATTTTTTACTCGGAACCTGCCGTCGTAGCTTCCCTTGCTCGTGTTTGACCATCTTATCCCTCAACGAATGACGAAGATCCACCACGTTACTTTACTTTTCGAACCGACGACATGAATTTACTTAGTTATTCCCACGAGCCCTTAAACTGAAAGACATTACTTTCGATTTGATCACAACTAGAACCCTAGTACCGATTAGAAAATTAAGATTTTAAATTTTTAAACTTTTCTATCTAACTTGAGCACTGAATTGTTTTATTGAAATACTCATGAATTTCTCGCAGACAGACAACGATAAATGTTTCAAAATATACAAGCACTCTACACATTATGACTTAAAACTAAACTTACTGGCTAACGCTTAATGTTCTTCCGGAACCTGCTACTGAAACCTTCATTGCTGTTCGACCACTTTTCCTCGACGGCTGACGAATTTTCAACGTTTCTTTGCATTAATTTTTGAACCGACGCGACGACATGAATTTACTTATTTACTTAGTTATTTTCACGAGCCCTTAAACTGAAAGGCATTACTTTCGGTTTGGTCACAACTAAGACCATAGTATCGACTAGAAAACTAAGATTTTAACTTTTTCAACTTTTTAACTAATTTTCGGCATAGCGACCCACTGTAACTAGAAAATTTTGGTTTTGGCCATAACGACATACTGCAACTGGATTTGAGAATAAGACTGATTTTTCTTCGATAAGGTCATGCTTTTATAGCAGGATTTTTACGCATTTTGACCCCCAGAAAAGTCTGGAATTTTTACACCTGCCTCGGCGGTTCACGTGCGATGTTACGTCATTTGCCCTTATTTCGGCGAAAACACGATTCGAATTCTAATTGGTTTTATTTTTCCATCTCTTCGAAGCTTTCGGTATTTTTCCATACCGTGCTTGGAATTTTTGATCACACATGTGTTCTAAAATGTTCGATCCTTATAAGGTCATCTCGTTTTTCTTTCAATCTAATTCGCTGAACTGGAAATTAGAACCGCCCTGACCAATGAGGTTCTTTTTGCAGCAAGGTTTAGAGAACCTGTGTAAAAATTTGTTTGACCCCAGTTGATCTCTTTTTTAGTTTTGTGCCGCGTTCTCCTGTAGTCGAATCCGTCACCGCGTTTTCAAATCGGATCCTGAATCTTGTGCAGTTATACCATGCCGCTTATTGAAGGTTACTTCAATAGTAAGTGGCTTTATTATTATTTATTTTTTATTTTGTGTGGAACGAGTTTAAATGCCGTTGGCGTCCTTTAGGTAAAATAATTATCCCTCATTTTCTTTTTGTTTTCGCGAGTTCGGTCTTACTTCATGAAAGTTAAACTTCAATTTGTTCATAATTTTTGTTAGTTAAGATAAACTTATTATTTTATTTGAACGTTTTCTCCCTGGGTTTTGTTTCGAGAGTTCATTTAATTTTTGAACGATTAAAATTAAATTAAAATTTTTATTTATCTTTGTTTTAAACAAATTGTTGAAACAATTCTTAAAATAAATCAGGGCCCTTGGGTCATTACAATTCTATAGATTTCACAATGGCTAAAACCAACTAAACTGTTCCTAGGTATAGTATATGTGGCATCTGAGGCTCAGATGAATCACGTAAGTCTGAGGTAAACAAAAGCACCCAAGGTGGCAACTTGATTGACCCAAGTCACTAAGTTACCTAATTTCTATATGCACCCAATCTGAAAAAATCAACTTCGGCTGCATATTTGAATAAATGACTAAGTACATTTTATACTTGTTACCGCCATTTATCTTCAGCAAAATATAATCATTATTTATGATTTCAAACTTACCATTCTTGCTGCTTTAAAATTAATCATCAAATTGAAGATAAAACTCTGATGTTATTTATTTAGTGGTAGCCCATGTTCTCATCTTTTAATGTCAGTAATAGACACAAAATATAACGCAAGGACTACCATGTGTAATCTAAACTTATTCTTTATTAGGTCATCTTATACTGTCGCACGAGCACATTTTCAATCTTCTAGTTACAGAAAAATACTTGCATTTTATGGAAATATATTGACTAGTAGATCTTATGATCAAATAAAAACACATTTTTCTAAAAACCCGTATGTATTTATGAAAATGCATATAAAACTAATTAAGGTACATGTAATTCTCAGTCTAACATTCAATATCACGCAGAAATTTATAATTACATAAAAATACAACAACGGACACTATTAAATTGCACGATATTATTACTAATAATACCATTAAAACTTGGTAAGTTATACAAAATGTATCGATAAATACAAGACACACATCACTTACATTCGTTTCAATTTCACTGTACTTTTTTCTGTCCAACTTTAGCTTTTGCATTTTCAACTAAATCGTTAAACACTTTGGAACAAGTTTCGGAAAATTTGTTGAGCATTCCGTGGTGTTGCATGCCAGGAAACATGATCAGAAACGAAACAGCCAGATATGTCAGGAAAAGGTTGTCTACAGTTCCGCCAAGCCAAGTTAGACAGCAGAAAGTGAGTATGGTTATACCAAAGTACTGAAAATGGAGAAAATATTGATTAACAGACAGTATTGGGCACTGGGCAACAGTATTAGATTAAGACGGTACTAATAATAAGCAAGCCGCATTATTTAAACAATAGCGGCCATAATAGTGCGATATATCCACATAAAAATTACATTACATGTATTAAACGATCTTTAGGTAAACCTCTTCTGTTCATAGCAAAACACATAAAATTCGTTTTCTTAATATTTAAAGTTAGAGAATTTAAATCCATCCACGTCTTCACATAAGACACTGCCCTTTCAGTCTTTTCATAGACCTCCTCCCAACATGTTCCCCATACTTTACTTCCTGGCGATATATTTGTTAGATTATTAATATAAATTGAGAATAAGATAGAACCAAGCACAGTACCATATGGAACACCATGTACCACCTTATTACACGTGCTATATATAGAGTTTAAATTTACTCTCTGGTATCTATTTGTAAGATAGGAACTAAACAAATCATATACCTTTCCCCTGATACCAATATTACTAAGTTTATTTAGTAGAATACGGTGATTCACAGTGTCAAGTGCTTTTGAGAGGTCCAAGAATGCAGCCAACGATTTATAATTATTGCTGTTAAAGCACTCAATAACAAACTTAGTAATTTCATGAACCCACTTTTTCCTGAAACCCAAATTGTGAACCAGACATTATTTTGTTTTTATTTAAAAAGTTACACAGCCTATTTTTAATACATTATTCAATTATTTTACCTAATATCTGATATGTATTAGCATTAACTTGAACACAATTATTATTACTCAAAAAGGAATGCAGATATTTCTTACATTAGAACAGTTGGTAGAACTTTCAACCAAAAAATATTATTACATCAGGGACTGAAATTGAATAATGAATTGCCAAACCACATTAAAGATTGTGACCATTTGAGGTTTAAAAGTCAGTGCTATGACCACATAAGAGGGACAATTGAAATATAAATCACAAGGGAAAGGAAGTAAAGTATTGTAAATACTATTGAGACGTTATTTTAGCATCATGCTATTATTATTATTATTAAAATGGTTTATTGGTCGCTTATAGCGAACAGTTTTCGTCATTCTCTTGAGGTTCGTTATAACCAGATATTAATATATTGTGTAGGAAAAAGTCAAATCATTGTACAACTTAATTGACTTTACAGTCCTGTAACAAAGAAATTAGCAACGAAATTATCTGTACACTATAATACTTACCAATTTAGGATTGGTAACTCTCATTCTACAAAAAGAAGATGAAAGAAGCTCCGTTTTGGTTTTGTACAAAATTATGTTGGTACAGATCTCTTCATATTGCTTTTGCTTTTCCCCATTCCACGTTTCCGATTTAAAAATGGATGAGAGGATGACAGGCAACAAACAGTCAGCTACAGTTATGATTAGACCAAGAAGTGATATGATTGTCAGCACGTTTGGATTACAAAGCCATATTAACGTAAATATTGCACTGGTTCCTGCATGAAAAATAATTTGCATTTAATATCGATAACCTCAAACAATAGATGAAAATATAAAAATAAACCAAATATTAGCAAAATAAAAGTTTTTTTATTACGCATGCATCATAATCAAGGATTATCGCACGCTGCAGCGTGCTTAAAATGTGCATATCGCATCATAAACCTGATGCGCCTACCTAAAAAGGTTTCTATGGAAACATTTGATCATGTCAAATGTGACAGATTAATATATTCGTCAATATATCCCTTAAGTTTAATATTTAAAACATTTTTGAGATTATGATGCATTCGTAATAAAAAATAGCGTATGATATACGTGTATAAGAGGCCTTTAAAGCCCTTGCGACTTACAAACCACTCCGCTGCGCGCCGTGTTTTGAAACATGTCGCACGTGCTTTAAAGGCCCTCTTATACACTTATATCATAATATACTATTATACACAGCACAATTTAAGAGATGCATTTAAATTTTCTTTTAAACGGTTTCAATATCAATTTTAGTTTTGACTTTCATAATTATTATTAAAAAGTCGGTAGTCGCGGAGATATATGTCCTTTCTTGTCAAAACAATCTATTTACTTGCTTTAACAGTTTAAACTATTATTTTGCGAGATCCAATATAAACAAGTCCTCAATTTCCAAATGTTCAGAACAGACATGAATTTATTTAGAAATAACCATACAACCAAATTTGCATTACAGGGGACCATCTTTCCAGAATCTAAATCAAATATATACAATGACAAAGAAAAATTCAAACAAAAACTTCCAATTTACTTTAGAAGATTATTGATGTGTAAACATCTTACGCGGCGGTATGAGGGTAAATCTCGGCAAATGGGACGGAACTATGGGGACGGAATGTGTAAACCGATGTGACATTATAAACCGTGCGCATTGAGGAGCAAGCTAATCCAGGACGGCCGCGATTGCAACGACTCAAATGGCGCTTCTAAAAAGCTAGCCGCTAAGGCGGTATTAGATTTTCATTATATTATATTCGCAGTGTATTTGGATCCATAGCACAGCTTATTTTTAATAGACGGTTGAATTTAAAATGAATACTCGCTTCAAAATCCACGACAAATTCGTCCTAAAAAAGTCCTTAAATTTCGGATTTTTATACAATTTCGCCATTTAAAATCGTTTTTAAACGGATTTTAGACGATAAAAAAGCATATTTTAAATTAAAAGAACTGTCAAAAGTATTATTAAGATGCCCAGACGTTCAAAACAATATTGAGTCATGACCCTCTTCTAAACTTTGCAAAATTTGGTTATTGACTTTCCCAAATCAAAGAATGCCGCTCCAAGATGACTAGCTGGTAGTAAATAAGCTGTGTCCATAGGTTGATGTTATTCCTGGTGGCATTAGATTTTCGTGTCGAATTTGTGCAGTGAATTAATTCACTCCGATTGAAGCTGCCAGTAAGTATTATTAAAGAATCCTAACTAATATTATAAATGCGAATGTGTTTGTTTGTTTGTTTCTTACGCTTTCTCGCATAAATTACTCAACCGATCATCATGAAATTTTGTACAGATATTTTCAAGAGTATAGTAAAGGACAAAGGACACTTTTAGCTTTTATCCGCGGTTTCGCTCGCGTTCATTTTTACGGTTAGTTTTAATCCTATTTTCCACGCATAAACTACTTAACCGATCATCATGAAATTTTGTACAGATATTTTCAAGAGTATAGTAAAGGACATAGGATACGTTTAGCTTTTACCCGCGGCTTCGCTCGCGTTGATTTTTACGGTTAGTTTTAATCCTATTTTTATATTCTTGAGGTTATATTTTTCTTGATTTTGGGCATGCCTTGGATTAGTTTTGGTTAGTTTTTGTTCGTTGCGTCCCTGTAGCGAGCGAAGCGAGTGAAGGGCTATGCGTGAAGTGTAATATTAGACATTCTAATGCCAACGTTACAAATGTAAACATTAAACAATGCACGTCAGGCGGTATCTGTGACGGGAATGTGTTTTGCAGGCTGTCTGTAACCGTTAGTATAAAACGTGTTCTTTCTAATGCCAGAATATAGGCAACCAATTCCAAATAAGTGGTTGCCTATATTCAGGCGTCACGGGGCCTAAGGGGCTTTAAATCTTCATGTTGATGATGTCGATATAGGATATGTTTACACATCAGTGTCTTGAGTACTAGCAGACTCGCTGATTTTTTTTTGTCATAAAACTTCAGAATGGAAATTAGGAAATAGCCTGCTGGGAAATATTATATGTAAAACCCCAACATAGTGTATTAACACATGTTTTGATTCCATATTTTAATTATATGCTTGGATTGTTTTTGACAAGTTCATGCTCCTTCATTGTAATTGTGATGTTACTATAATGTTGAAACTTTCTACCTTTCTTGTTTCTCTTTTGACTATTGCGCCAAATTTATCACCTTGTTTTATTGTTTTGATATTTTATAAAAGTTGTATATTAATATGGCATGTCAAAAAGTGTTCAGGAGATGAAGAGACTGTTTACTATTTCGATGTTTCATTCAATTATTAGCTTTGTCCACGTTTAATGTTAATGTAAATATCAAAAATGTTAATAATTTTCTATAAACAACTTCTACAACTCATTCTACATACAGATGGCTAAAATCGCGCATACATAATAATATAAAGAATTTTCCCAAGAATTAAAAAATAAAATAATATTTATTAAGAGGTCCTAAATAAAAAAAATATATTAGCTGGGTGGTCGGGTAGGTCTTCTAATTCTAATTATGCGATATTAGGAAGGTTGCGATCGGTTGCTCAGACAATTTCTTATGAGCTAAGTTTAATTATTATTTTATTATCCTTGTTATTTACGATTATAAGTTTTAATATTTTTGATTTCATTATGAGTTTTACAGATATCATGTCTAATTGAAAATATAGCTTCTCATATTCTGTAACTTACATCTTCCATTTCATAATTCTGACATAACGAAAATAATATCATACATTGACTTTTTATCATGCACTTCGTCTGTGTATGTCTTAAAATTAATAGTACTACCTGCCAAAAGTGCTGTAGAGTGCCATTGTTTCTCCCATAATATCACGCTGTTACCTTGCAAAATTAATTCTCTCCAAGGTTCCATCGATAACTTCAGTTTCCTGATTTGCGTTTCCTAGAACATGAATATTGTAGTTTGGGTTAGAATCGAAATATTCTCATAATTTACTATGCTTATTATACAAGAATTTAATAAATTTATAAGAATTTATAAGAAAGATAATCAGTTTAAAAATATGAAAACTGATAATTTGTTTTAAATTTATTATTGATAAAAGGTATATCCACAACAGTTTTGAACTAGTAAGTAAAATTTAGAGCAAATTATTATGGTCTCAAATGTTTAGTTCTCTGATTGAATAACACCCTGTTACATTCATACAAGCATTTTAAGCTTACATAACTGTATTTCTGTGTATATCATGATATCGACAGGGTTTTTACTAACTACTAAATATTTTCTTAACCAGACATGATATCGACCTACGCTTTTTAATGATTAATAGATGTATCCCTTTGGAAAAACTTTCCAATGTGGAATTTTTTTAAACTTTGAAAAAGTTTTATATACAGGGTGTCAAAGAATTCGGTGATTCTTGCTACAATTTCAATAGCGTGTAACTTTCGCAATAATTTTTTCAAATTTTGTCACTGTACGTCAATTGAATCACTGGTCTATAGCAAAGAAAGTAGTTTGTCAAATTTTTGATATTTGCTATATTTAAGAGATATTGATTTTTGTGTAAAACTTTGATTTTTTTAACATTTTGGTAGCTAGACCCCACTGTGCGTTGTATCGTGCAAATTTTATAAGTGATTATAATTATACCTTACGAAAGGCTTGTTTATGTTCAGCAAAAAAATTGTACCTAAATGATGTGATGTGCAGTGGCGTACTTATAATCACTTATACTACGGTTTATGAGTATCTGACAATTTTTCCCGATTGTTTTGTATTGGAAAGTACTCGCCTCTAGATTAAGCAAGTTTTTCCCTTTTTTTATTTCTTATTATTGCACTGTATCTACATTTATTTTTTACAGTGTAATATAATCTTATCTACCTTTTTGTTGATATATTGTAGTTTACAGTGTGTTTAAAAAAAAAATTTAAAATATAATTTTTTAATTTAATTTTTGAAAATTTTTTATTTATTTATTTCAAATTAAAAACTATTCCTAAAATTAAATCCTTAAAATTCCTAAAATTAAACCCTTAAAATTAATTTATTAGTTTGTTTTTACGAGCGAGTACTTTCCAATATAAAACAATCGTGAAAAATTGTGAGATACTCATAAACCATGGACATATAAGTGATTATAAGTACGCCACTGCACATCATAACATTTAGGTAATTTTTTTTTACTGAACATAAATAAGCTTCTCGTAAGGTATAATAATCACTTACAAAGTTTGCACGATCCAACGCACAGTGTGGTCTAATTACCAAAAAGTGCAAGGTGTTACAGAAAAATCGGTATCTCTTAAAATATAGCAGATATCAAAAATTTTACATACCACATTCTTTGCTATGGACCAGTCATTTAATTGGTGTAGAGTGACAAAATTTAAAAAAATTATTATGAAATTTACATGCTATTCAAATTGGAGCAAAAATCATCGTCTTCTTTGACACTCTGTATATAAAAAATTTGACAGTTTAAAGAAATCCAACATTGGAAATTTTTTCTTAAGGGACGTATCTATTAACCATTTAAAACCAGGGATCGATATCATGTCTGGTTAAGAAAATATTTAGTTTTAAATTTAGGGCAAATTTTCCTTGCTCGAAAGCAAATGGCCAGCAGTTTAGAACTTCTGCAATAACGAAAGATATAGGATTTTATTGAACTACCAGAACATGTTACCAGATGTAGCAAATGAGCATCACAAAGTCGGGAAAAACTACACAATTTTGATTTTTTTAATCTATGCTTTTTCCTATTGGAATAATGTAGATAGATTTTAGATAGATTATTCATGAATTACAAGTAAATTGTTTCCATATGTCACAAATTTAAATATGACAAGGACAAATTTAATATTAATATAAAACAAACTTCCATAAATTATAATAATAATAATAATAATAATAATAATAATAATAATAATAACTAATAATAATCAACCTTTTATTTCCAACAGATACAACACCCAATTGCAGGAAATATTTTAAATAACAATAATTTTTGAACAGTTAATACAAGATTAATGCATTTAACCCAAACTATATTATATCTATAAAAATAGAGAAATATAAAAGCAATAACAGTAATTAATTGTAAAGTGGTAACTTTACTCCAATTATATATTCTGCCCTCATAAAATACATCTACGAAAATGCAACAATGCAGGTTGCAATAGATGAGGATTTAATAACAGATCAAATTCCAATCAACAGAGGCGTTCGTCAGGGGGATACTATCTCACCCAAGTTATTTACCTTGGCCCTGGAAAATGTATTTAAAAGGTTGCAAGAGGCATAAATGTGGACGGAGTATACCTAAACCATCTACGCTTTGCTGATGATACCTGTGTTAATAAGCAGCGACCCCAATGATATAGAAAATATGATGAAAGAACTACATGAAGAAGCCCTAAGGGTAGGACTAAAAAACAAGACCAAGATCATGAGTAGGGACGACTTACAGATAACAATAAACGACCACGTATTTGACACCGTAGAAGAATCCATGTACCTAGATCATTCAATCAAGTTGGGTAAGGAAAATCAAACGTCTGAGATAATCAGGAGGGTGCGACTGAGCTGGGCGGCGCCGGCGTACGGGAAATTGCGACATATTCTTAAGAACAGAAACATCCCCACAAGTTTTAAAAGAAAGGTCTAAGACATATGCATCTTGCCCGTGTCTACATATGGGCTGGGAACTGTAACCTTAATGCATAAAAGTGCAGAACGCCTCAGAAAAACTCAAAGAGCGAAGGAAAGGTCCATGCTTGGAATCAGCCTACGAGACAAAATACGCAATACAGAAATAAGAAGGAGGACGAAGATAAAATACATCATGGAACGTGTAACTGAACTTAAGTGACGGTGGGCTGGACATGTGGCAATGCAGGGCCCCAATAAGTTAACAAAAAGAAGTGTTGGAAGAGGCCAAAAGGGATGACTAGACGATATCAAACAGTCTCTGGCATCAACTTGCCCTAGATAAGGACATGTGGAAAAATTGGAAGAGGCTTATGTCCAGCAGTGGATAAATGAAAGCTGATGAAGAAGAAGCAGAACTTCTGGTAGCAACTTACAATGATTACAATATTATTTACTTAAACATACAACTTGTAGTGACACGACTGTAGACGGATAATTAATGGATATTGGACACCGATTCGACAATTTTAGACAGAGTTAAAGAGTGGATGTTACATGTATCACTTACTTAATCAAATGCCTAGCACATTGTGTAGATAGGGCTACGGACCAGGACTTGTGACCTTGCGGCACCAAGATGAAATGTGCGATGATACCTTGATTCGGGTCTTGAGACGTGAAATAAAATCTTGCCAAGAAGATAAAGGCAGACCATACTCCGTTATACTAATCCATATAGATATTTGATTGATCGAAGATGAAATGTGGGATGATAATCTTGATTCGGGTCTTGGGACGTGAAATTAAATTTTGCCAACAAGACAAGGGCAGTCAACACTCGATTACTGATTTCTGTTCCCTTCAGGAACAATTTGCAGGAAAATGGGGGGTATGTTTGCGATCGGTCTGATTCTAAGACAAATCCCAAACACTGAACGTTTACTTTCACAAAAAATGTTGAACAGCACAGACAATATGGCGAAAACTTATGAACTGCACAGACAAAAATGATACCACGGCAACATCCGGTTCCCCCCGGCTTGAGTACCGGCGTGAATTAAGTTTTTTTCTGGCACGGTCGCTCGATTCTTCCTTGGGGAGGAACAAAGGTCACTGAACGTTCGCCACGAGGTCCCCGATGGTTTGTACCAATGGCGGGCAAATATCCGCTACACTACGCGATGTTACTTCTACCAATAATGAAATGGAAGTTGCCTTCGTTCTACAAGGGAACTATCGCCAAACCTGGTAAGGATGGCACCCTGGCAGAAACCTCTCTCAGGATAGACGCCTCGATCTTAAATATTAAGTATTTATAAAATCTTCTTTATATACTCAATTGAAGTGATATGACATTGATATATTGCGGACCACACAACGTAACAATAATCAAGATCGGATCTATCCAGAAAGAAGTAAAATGTCATCAGAACTTGGATGCTGGTAAAGTATTTACAAATCCTAAAGCCCAAGGTCCTGGTTGCAGTTGAAATAATACCTTTGTAACGAAGAATGAATGTAAATTTATAGTCGAATTCAACCCCCAGATCCCCGACAGAAAAATACCTCGCCAAATCCGTTCCATATATGTACTCAGAGGACCAGATTCCTGTTTCTGTGGTAGCTCACAATATGACACTTGGAGACATTGACTTACAATTTGTTCTCCCTGCATCAGTCTATAATGATATTCATATTTTTTTGAAGGAAGACGCAATCTGCATACACATCCACGCGACGAAATATCTTTAGATCATCTGCATAAGTTAATTTTGGACACTTAATACTTTGGATACGGTCATTGACGAACATATTAAACAGGAGAGGGCCCAGGTTGGAACCCTGAGGCACACCAGAACTCGGGATTAGCAATGAAGACTTGAATCCCTCAACCGCCAAGAAATGCATTCGGTCCAGAAGATATGAACCAATCAGCGCCTCAAGATCATCAGAGAATCCAAAACTATGCTGGATTTTGTATGTCAAGTTGTGGTGATCAATTTGATCAAAAGCTTTTTGAAAATCAGTACATACAACATCTCCTTGGCTCCCCCATCATTAAGAGAATAACAAATAAATTGGGTTAGGAAGCAGAGATTCGTAGCACAGGATCTGCCAACAATAAATTTTTTTAATTTTGAGAAAATAAATTGGTACAAAACTACCTACTTCAAATATTTTGGAAAAATTACAAAGTATGATATGGGACGATAGTTATTTGAGACAAATTCATAACTTGACAAAGTGCACTTTTTACTGTTTTTCTATTCCGAATGTTAAAATGATGTTAAATAATTATTTGCATTTTTAGACTTCTGGCTTTTGACAACGGGAGCAAATTTGTTCCTCAAAATGTCCAGTATTTTCAAGTTTCTTAGGTTTTTCAGCGTTAGGGTCACCTAATTAGCACTTTACACTCTGGGAACTATGGCCAGGACCAGAAAGATCCCAATTTCAATAAAACTCTGGTGGAGAAAAGGGTAAAAAATTAGCCTCACAAACATGAAATCCCTTCAACAATATAGAACATATCTATAATTATTAAGGTATTTATATCACCCTAAACCACATTTAAATCTGTGAAGATGTCTTACACTAGCTGAAGCATGGTATAAATGCCTGAAAATGTCTTACATTAGCCGGAACCTTTAAATATGACCCACATGCGCGAATAAAGACAAAAGATGTCAGGGATAAGAATTTATGGTATGTGTAGACTTTGAGGTCAGCATAAGTGCCAGAAAAATGTAGCTCACGTGGTCGAAAAATTACCGATGACATGTTGCACATGTCAAGCTTGATATATAAATAATCTAAAAATGGCTGAAAAGCAACAGATATCCTGTTGCCAAATTTTAAAAGCAACAGATGGCCTAACCTAGAAATTGAGTAGCACACATGGATGAAAAATGGCAAATAACATGCCACATGTCAAACTTGATAGGCGACATAACCTAAAATTGGGGTAGCCCGAGGGGTTGCCCATGTGTACGAAAATTGGCAGCTGACAGGTGTCAAAATTAACAGGTGGCAGATATCAATGCCACGATGGCTACGTGGATGAAAACTGGGCAGAGCTTATTTGAATTCATGCTCACTGTATGGCCCAAGTACCTCCAACATTTTTAAACACTAGGATATTTTGTTTGGCATTTTTAGGCAACTACGCATAATCTACCTAATTAATACACTCTTTGCAGTTTCCATTAAGGTTTTCATGAAAAGCAAAGTGGATACTATTATAAGAGTTGTTTTTTACTTTAAACTTTGAGTTTTTAACTAGATGTTTAATATATAATACAAATGAGAAAAATTGTTATTATTTCATATTGAAATAAACTATTAAGCGAAATAAACAATTACCCTGAGCCGAGCCCTGAGCTTAATGTACAGCAAGACTTAAAGTATTCTTATATTATTAAAATAAGTAACCATTCTTCATAATTTATTTTTAGTGGTCCATTCCGGCAATAAGCCTGGACACATTAACATATCAGGTGTACAAATATTGACCTGTGGTTTGCCCCTCTCATCTAGCAATATTACACAATATCAGTAGGTTAAACATAAATATGCAAGGTGTCCCATATAAAAAAAAATGTTTAGTTCTTTCCCGTCTTTGAGTGTTATTCATTTCACCTGGTAACAGTGTTCATAGGAAAGCAAAATTATGCTTTTTGGAACCAAGGATTTAAGTCAATATACCTAACATACACAAACAAGCCTTGAGCTATTTTTTCAAGCTTATGTATTGATTGACACCAACTTCTACATGATTTGAAATTGTTGAACTTTAAGACAGAAAGGTTGAAGTAAAAATATCTTAATAGTATAAAGAAAAATTTCAACAGAAAGCATAACAGATAATGAGATGAAATAATATAAACTAAAATGATAAAAGCAATCTAGTTTATGAAACTTATATAGAAGAACAACTTGACACAAAAAAATTAATAAACAGGTAATTAATAGATTAATAAAAAATAAATTAAGATAATGACATTCTGATCTAAGTATCATCTTTGGATTTTATGACTTGAGCAGTTGACTGTATCAATTTTCACTATTTTCAGCCTCAGATATAATTAAAAGTTTTAAAATACTTCGACAAATATATCATATTATCATTAGCAATACAAAACAATGGTAATTTATTTTCATTAAACCCCTTGTAGGTATTGCTTTTATTTTATTATTTTTTACTATATAACTAACATCGAGACTAATATTTTACTGCAAATGATTATTAGTCGAACTTTTTGACTATTAGGTATAATGTGCTATGAATCTTAAAATATATTACAAAAAAAACACATTCTGAATAATTGGATTGTACCTACTTAGTTAGTTATAGTCTCGGTTATAGGTAAAGGGACTATAGATTTAGATTATAAATGCTAGGTTAATATTATCAAATATGGTATTAAACATAAACCAAGCGAATAGAGAAAAAAATAATTTTGAAGAATTCTAGCAGTTTATATTCATTTATTTATAAGTAAAAGTAAAGTATGAGATTGAAGTTTAAAACATTTCAATTAGTGATGACAGTGATGTTTAATCAAGCATTGAATTTGTGGATAGCCACCATAAAAACGTCAATTTTATTAGGTGCTTACTACTGATAATAATGATAAATGAGCAGGTTCAAAGTTCTGCAAATACATATTATTGTTTCTTTGAATAAAATGAATTAGGTATGAGAAATTATATTCATTACTTTATAGAATCAATTTTCTTTTATGTTAATATATTACTCTCTCTTTAAGGGTAGATCTTTTGGGCCTCTTATTTCTACATAGGTTTTAATTATCAAAATACTAAATAAAAAATAAGTACCATGGAGGGTGGAAGGGATATCTTGTAGTCACTGGACAGGGAAGAGGTAGATAAAGGATGAAACACTTGGGAATCATTTGGGTAACCCTTTGAAAAACTGCCTTGATCTCCGAAGCAGGGCTCGAGGAGTCTAGAAGATGGTAAACAAAGGTCGCCCTTAAAAATATAAGGTTATGCAATATTTAAAATATAGAAAGAATGAACTATTACTTGACAACTGTATACTTACATTTTCCGACATGGTTGAAAATTGATGTTTAGCGTTGTGATAAACTATTTTCTACAAGGATTTAACTCACGCGTTTTACTAATCAATTCACTGACTGAAAACACTTCAAATTCAAAATATCAAAATGACGGAACACAAGGGAATGACAGAACAAAACGCTCTTGCCATAATTTTATGTGTTATGATGGCAGGGTTGCCAGATCCTTCAGATGAATTTTTCCTGATTGCCAAAATTTCTGACTACAAAAATATTTAAAATTTTTTAAAATGCTTTGGCAACTAATACGACTGGTTAGTATTGATGTTTTTGATACACGAATACTAAAGCTAAAACGTACCCGTTATGTTAACTCAAACGCTTTTATACTCTATACTTATTATTATACTGTTTATTATACTCAACAACTCAATTCGTATAGGTCGACAGAAACGCTTTAACATTGATGACATAGTTTACTTATAAAGCGAAAAGCGTAATAAGATTTTTGTACAGTTACCAGTTATTCATAAATAATTATAATTAAATATTTTTTCTCCGAAAGAATTACTCGACAAAACCCCTGGAAATCAAAAAAATCGTCTAATCTGGCAAGCACTTATGATGGTATCCCCACCACTATTTAACGCATGTCCGAAAGTCTCAATATGATTGGATGAAAAAATTCAAAATCTTTCTGTCAAAAGAACTCTGTCAAATACGTGTCACGCTTTGCGTTTTCTGATCAAGAAAGACGTCAGTTTTTTATTTGTTACGAAGGGAATTCTCTAAATTGCTATTTCTCCTGAATTTTCATCGTAAACTTGTGATTATTTAGTGAAATGGCGGGCACCGGAAGCGTAAGTTTTATTTTCGGTTTAGTGTATTTTGTTTAAACGCCTTATTATAAGAATTTTTCATCTTTTATTTAGATGTCAAACAACGTAGAAAACCTCTCCCCTCAAATAATTCGTGGGGTTGCAAAGGAAATGCAAGATCTAGTCAATAACCCTCCCGAAGGAATTAAAGTTCAGATCAACGATGAAGACGTCACTGATATACAGGCATATATTGAGGGTCCTTCAGGTGAGAAAATAGTAGCATGAGTCGCGTTTCAGATTTTATTTTAAAAACATCTTAAATTGCTTCTATTTTATTTCCTCTTAACCAGTTGTAATTTCCTGAAGTTTTAAGCTCAGATATATGCTTTTACCTCACCTTTTACATAGGTAAAGTTTAAATGATATACCTACCTTCCATAATTGGTAAATTTGGCTTTGGTTGGTTTTCCTGATTTACCTATCAGCTAATAAGGAAAAGCCAACTAAACCTAATCCAAACTTACCTTAGTACAAAAAGGTGCTGGAGTGAAATGTTAGCTTCGTACACATTCCCTCATTTGATGCAAGTAAGGGCAATCAAACATCTAATTCGTGGACATGTGTTTTTTCAGTAGTTGCAATATCTAATTGCTCTCTGAAATATAACCAACCAGTGCTTACTCATAAGCATTCTTTTCTACAGCAAGTTATATCTTACATATCTACATGCAGGTACAGGACATCTGCCCATTTAGTGTCACTCTTTACATTAGGTAATTCTTTAATTATAAAAAGAAAACTAGTAAAATGTATCAGAAGTAGTCAGGCTAACCAAAATGAAAATGAAATGAAATATATCTTTATTAAATAGGTATACACCTAATATACACACAAAACAAAGTCTTAATTAAAAAAATTCTTTGCTTACTATATCTAACACTTGATTTATCCAACTAATTTATGTTAGACCAAGCCAACAATGACAGGAAGAAAAAAAATCTTATTCTAATACAATTAAATAAATGATTATTGCACAATTACTACATTTCATATAACTAATTTCTCCCATGTGCATGAACCTTTAGCATCCTTTTAAAAAGTCGAAGTGAGGGTTGCCTCTTTATTTCAGGTGGCAGGTTGTTAAATTCATTAAATCCCCTAAAAACAGTGAATTCATGGTGCTCTTAAAGTTAGTCCTTGATATAAAAATATTGTCATTATTATGTGTAGGATAACCATGTATATTTCTATTAAAACTAACATATTGAGTAAAGTAGGATGGTGCCAAATTATTCAAAATTTTATAAATCAATGGCATGGTAAATGTATAGTCTATTCTCAACAGAAAGCCAATTTAAAGAATTAAGCATTAATGATATTGGTGTAAGTCTATGTGCTCGTAAAATAATCCTCATGCCCCGATTCTGCAGCTTTTGAATAAGAACAATACTGAGGAGCAATAATCAAAATGTGGCTGGACAATAGTATTATAAACCATTAATTTAGACTCATAGGATAGACTAATTGATATTCTACTAAAGAAAAATATTTTTTTTGAAATTTTCCTCTCAATATAATCACAATGATTCTGAAAACTAAGCAAGTTATCAAGTAGTCTCAAATATTTTATACATGTTACAAATTCAATAGTTTCATTGTTGATACTTAGTTGAGGACTTAGCTCTACAACCTTTCGATATTTACTTTTAGTTGTAAACACCATAGCCTTTGTTTTTGACACATTTAGTTTAAGTTTATTTATTTTAAAGTAAATCTCTATTTGTGACAATACCCTGCCCATTTTTTCTAATGCTTTATTGAGATCACCATCACTACATGCCAAAAAGGTGTCATCAGCAAAAAGGTTAATGAATTCACAATCCACAAGCATACTTAAATCATTGATATACAAAATAAAAAGCAGAGGCCCCAATACACTTCCCTGTCGTACTCTCATGTTATTGCCTATTTCCCCAGAAACCCTTCCATTAGATATGATCAGATAATCCACAAACCATTCAAAAACATTACCTACAATACCATAATTTGTAAGTTTAGACAGCAAAATACTTCTATCTAATGTTTCAAACGCCCTTTTTGGGCCCAAGAAAACACCCACCTCATATTTGCTATCATCAAGATCAGTTTTAATTTTACAAAGTGTTAATTGAAGAGCAGATTCGCATGAGTGTCCACGGCGGAACCCAGATTGGTTATTTATTAAAATTTAATTTTCTGAGATATGCTTTAAAATTTGGTCATATACTGCCATGTCAATAACTTTTTCGATAGGGGGTAATGTATTAAATTTATTGGACGAAACTCATTTGCATTTATAGTATTGACGACCTTCTGCACAGGAGCAATAATTGTGCTACACTTTAATTTATTTGGTATTTTACCAGTTCTCAAAGATGTGTTTAGGCGATCCCACATATCATGTCCAATAGTACCAAATATAGACTTCAAAATCTTAGCATTTAATATTTCATGTGCAGAACATTTATTATCAAGTTTACTAATTATTTTTTGAGCTTCAGACATGGTCAACAGTTTAAAGTTAGAAATTCCAAGGCATAAGTTGGCATCCAGATTAGTCCAACTAGGCCCATTTTGCATGCTTTCATGGATCTTCACTATACTATTCACAAAATAGGAATAAACATTTTCAGCAATTTCCAAAGAATCTACAACAATTTTTTGTTCATTGTCAAAATCAAAAATTATAGAATTTGGAGCATTGGGACAGCCCATGCTAACCACACTCTTCAAAGTCTTCCACGTTTCCCTAGGGTTTCCTTTGAACATATCTATTTTCTCAAAGTAATACCTTTCCTTCTTCACCTTAAGAAGATTAACCACATTGTTCCTGAGAGACTTAAAATTTTGCCACTTCTGTTGTCTTATTTCACCATCATTCTTTGTATTTATAAAAGCTTTGTAAGCCCTGTCCCGATCTTTAATTTTATCAAAAACTTCATTATCAAACCAAGGCAAATTAGATTTATACTTGCAAGTCTCCACAGGAGCAATACCATTAATCACCCTATCACAATTCTTAAGTAATTCCCCATATATAAAATCAACATCAACAGAATCTATGTTCCAATCGCATGACATTAAGTCGTACCCAATGGCATTTAAATTATTTTCATTCATATTCCTATACTCTCTAACTCTACTGTTCACACAAGACTTAATGCATAATCCAACACTAATGACAGAATGGTCCGTAATCTTGGGAGTACTATGCACTTTAACCGCTATAGCACATAATCCACCAATGTTTCACTTACATTAGTCACCCGGGTTGGTTCTGTTACCAATTGGCTTACTCCATAAGATGTAATTAAGTTTTTAATTTTGTTGCTATAAAAGCTATCACCTAAAAAATTAACATTAAAATCTCCAAC
>MU185937.1:85901-98468 GCA_016904865.1 Pissodes strobi
TTGCTATAAAAGCTATCACCTAAAAAATTAACATTAAAATCTCCAACTAGCACACACTTGTTATGTTTGGAAAATATGCTGTCACATATATCTTCAAATTCCAAATAAAACTGTGCAACAGAGGCTGATGGAGAACGGTATAGGCACCCAACAACCCAAGAATCAGACACCAACTGTACCCTAATAAATTTACACCAAAAACTATCCTTAAGCTGAAATTTTTTAATGTGTGAAAATTTGTAATTGTTATTAATATATATTAAAATGCCACCAGTATATCTACTATTTGAGTCACATCTAATACATATATAATTCTCTATGAAAAGTTCACTTTCCTCAATACTTGTGGTGGTTCGTGTTTCACTTAGCAGGATAACTTTTGGATTATAAGAAACAATAGACTGTCTTATTTGATCTATATTCTTTAAGATACTCTGAGCATTGAGGTATATTATATCAGAGTTAAAAAGTATAGTAGGTGTTACTGCATGTAATAAAAATGTGGATATTTTAGATAAATGAGAAAATAGAGTCAGACCAGTGTGATATATTTCTCCACCCTTGTCATTCAAAATTTTTATATACCTAGGACTGCTTTAGTCCTGTCTTAGGATGTAAATTGCACAAGTGTTAATTTACACCCTGTGGTTAGAACCAAAGCTGACCTATATAGAAATTTTCAAGAGACAGGTAGAAAAGTAGTCTCACAAACATGAATTCTCCAAAATAATATAGCACATATCTACAAGATCAATATATAGCTCTCAGACCTTGGTTTCCCAAACAGTTGATTGAATCACTGGGTCTGTGAGATTACATTTATGTTAAATTTATTTCCTTCTTGATCACAAACATTATGAACATAAACAAGGTATAGTATATAATTGAATTTCTTGGATTTTATCTTTTATTTCAGAGTGAATTTTTATGAATGGGGACATCTTGACAGGCATTCTTTTAAATTATAGTGAGTGTGAGACTTTTAATTAATTACTTAAATAATATATATGTTATTTGACTTGCTATATATATAATTCAGGTTCAGGTTTGAATTTGAGATTCAGAGGTTTGTTAATGCCACCAGTCCATAAAACTTGTTTTTTTTTTCCCAAAAGTTACTTTACCTGTCAAGGTCCTGCATTATACAATGGAATCCACACATTTAAAGAAATTGTGTCCTACTTTTCCCAATTCAAATTTATTCAAAAGGTAACAAAGCAGTTTCCATAAAGAAAGTAAATTCTTAAATAATGATTTAAGCTAAGGTATCAAATTAAATATTGTACCTAATCCCAAGCAAAATGTATGTACAAATTTGTCTTGCTTGTTATTTCAGTTGAAATACAAATTAGGAAACATATGTACAATAAAATTTTATTTACAAAGTAAAACCAAAAAGGAATCAAAATAAAATAAGAAAAAAGCTAAAGTAAAAGTAAAAGAAATTGCTCAAATTATAGACAAAAGTTTACAGTAGATTAAGATAAGTATTATAATTGTGATATATAATTGGTTTATACGTTTTGGCAAATTTATAGCATTTTGGGTGTTATCTAACAGCGATGGGTAGAGAATTGTATATCTTTGGTGCCAGACTTCTGTTGAATCTCTGGTTACCATCTCTTCTGTAGAAAGGAAGAACCAAACTCTGGTTTGTTATCTGTCTTGTATGATAAACACGAACAACTTTTGTGTGCAAATATTTGTTCTTATGAAAGAAGAGGCAACTGTTGTAAAAGTTTAACATTCTAATATTTAGTATATTTTCATTGTAAAGCTGATTGCAATATAACTTTTAGAATGTAATTTTGAAGTACATTTAGCAGTTCTAGAGCATTGCTGTACAGACCACCCCACACAACTATCGCGTATGGCAGAATAGACTCAACTAGTGCCTAGATGGTCACAAGAGGTTTTTTGGTCATTAACTTTCTTAACACATAAAATGTATATACAAGACGCCTTGTTTTGACGCACTAATTATTTACATGGTTGCTCCATTTTAAATTTGTATCAATTATAACGTAGCCCTTAAATATTTTATGTTATCCACTTCACTTACTATAAATTTGGTTGGTAGTTAATAAGACTACGAAATAAAGAAAAATATTCAAAAAAAGTGTCGAAACCGGGGGCAAAAGTTGAGAAAAAAAAGCTTAAAAGAAATAATAACTCAATTCCTTATATCTCTCAGAAGTTTCACTTCAGTTGTGTGCTTATAAAGGTGGGGCAATTTTTCTTTAATTACTAAATAGTATAGAATTTAAGACTTTAAGTATGAACATTATTGTTTTTTGTTTTTCCAGTTAAGTCGAAAGATTTGTACTAGGCTGAACTCTGCCATTTAGAAGAGTTTTTTTAAGAATAATTTTTGTTTTAAGTTTTGAAATAATATGCTATTATTCTAATAAAGAGTTTATTATTATTGAATGATTTAAAATCATATTTGAAGGAGAATCTAGTTAATCATTTTGAAATTTTCACAGGGGATATTAATATAGATATTATCAAAAATGAAAATAATGCTGTAAATGAGTATCTCTCTCTGATGGGACAACATGGCTTTCTCCCCTATATAATATTATCAACACGGACAGCTGTTGAGACATCAAGTTGTCTTGATCACATATTTGTAAGACAGAAATTGAAAACTGGGGGACTCAGGCTTCAATCCTTCAGATTGGACAGTGACGTAACTGACCATTTACCGATAATGCTTAATTTGAGTTCAGACACTACGTGCAATACAGACTCCACGAACACATCAAGGGACTCTTATTCTTACCAATTTATTAACTACAATAACTTCAAATAAGTTATTTCTCTTCATTGTTGGGATGATGTGTTGCAATGTAGTTTATTTATTTATTTATTTCAATCTTCCTGTTTTGACAATTAGAAGTTGTATAGGTATAGTTAACAAAACAATACTTAAAACTAACCTTAAAACTAAGAGCTAAAAAGCTACAAAATGTTTTGCTAAAACATTTCACAGAAACTTACAGTAACAAGACTTGAGCTTCTCATCTGGAGCCTCCAGTCTTTAACAATTTACAATTTACTTAACAAATATAACTTAATTAGGTTATATAGCTAAAATGCATTAAATTAAGAACTATCGTAAAATCGTAAAGTATTCATTGACTATAGAAACATCTCTCAATGAGATAGGTTTTTACTATTTTTTTGAACTTAGTAAATGAGTTTATTTCTTTTTGACTTGCTGGTAGTTGGTTATACATGTTGCTGCAAAAGCAATATGGGCTTTTCTGAAAGGAGGCTGTTTTGTAGGGAGGGATTTATATGTTGTTGTTAGCCCTTCCAGGATAACTATGTATGTTTGAGGCTTGTGAGAATCTGTTAAATTGTTTTTTTTTACGAACAGCACAGCATGTAGAATTAAAATGCACGGAAGTGGCAAAATTTTGTGTTTTTGAAAAAGTGGTTTACAAGAATCTAAAGGGCTAAGTGAAAATATTTTTCTGTTTATTCTTTTTTGTAGTGATCCTCAGGAGGCAATGAATATTTTTGCTCAGGATTTTCAGGGATTGTTATCAAAATCTAAAGTTACTATAACCGTAAAAAAAAATATAAAAAAATCAGAGATTGGATTACAAACGGGTTGATAGTGTCTATCAAACATCAGGATAAATTAAAAAGACGTTTAATAGCCCGTTATAGTGTCGATCTAGAGCGAGAGTACAATACTTATAGAAACCAACTAAATAAATTGATAAAAACTCGAAAATTTAGCTATTATAATAAACAAATTGAAGACAATAAAAATGATATAAAAAACTTGTACGATGTTATTAAAGATGCCACAAATAGGAGCAACGGTAAAAAAATGCCCATTTAACAATCGTAGATAAATCCAACAACAATTTTGACATTAACTGGGAAATGGCCAATTTTTGTAACAAACATTATTTAAATTTTGGGTTGGATATGGAAAAACAAATAAAAACACCTGAGAGTCCATCTAGAATAACAACTACAAACAATGCCTCTATGTATCTGAAACCCGTAACTAAAAATGAGATAACAAAGCAAATTGCAAGCTTAAAAAATGATAGTGCCCCTGGCACAGATGAAATCTCTTCGAAGTTAATCAGGCTCGTTCATAATGAAATATTAACACCTATAAATCATGTAATTAATTTATCATTTAGGACGGGAAGGGTGGCCTCTCAATTTAAGCAGTCAACGATCATTCCAGTTTACAAAGCAGGCAACAAAGAAAACATTCAAAATTATCGCCCAATAATCCTCAAAAATAAGGATATTAATATACAAATTTTATATATTGAGAGAATTTTTAAGCCAGAAGCTGATCATACAGGTATATAAATCTTTGGTTGAATCCTTAATTAGATACGGAGTAATAGAATAAGGAGGAGCATACAAAACTAATTTACAACCGTTGAAGACAATACAAAATTATATCTTGAAAGTAGCTTTAAAAAGAATAGATTATTTCCAACGAGAGAGCTCTATTCTCATGATATTCTAAATTTAAATTTACTCTATATTAACTCATTAATTTCTTACATACACAAGAAAAAAGGCTACAGAAAAATATTATACACTATCACTCTACTAGACAAAATACCAATAATCATTTAATAATTCCCACTAACTATTGCACAATAAATCTGAGGTTTGCAGGCTATCTGGGCCCAAAGTTTTATAATCAACCACCCAATAATATAAGAAATATTTGAGATAAAAGGAGATTCAGTAAACAGAGTAGAATATTTATCTTTGACCACCAGGCATTCCGTACTTTCTTACTTTAATTCTGGGTTACATTCCTTGTACTCTCCATTGGTGTCCATATATGGGCACTGATGATGTGTTCATTGTAACATGTGAATTACGTTTTTGTTTGAGTGGTCCTGATTTAATTTAATTTAAATTTAAAGTGTTTTTTAATGTAACCATATTTTATTATACAGTGTGCTACATCTATGTAATTGCGATATTGCTATATCAAGGTACATACAAATGCTACAGCATTTAGGTACCCACACACTCCTGTGATATGTAAATCATTTTAATTTTCAGATTTATAAAAAGTAACACTTGTAAAGATTGAATTTAATTTAATAAAGTCTAATTTAATAAGAGAAATTTCGGTAAATTGTTATTATTAAGTTAATATTTCCTCAGAAACATATACCATATCTGAGATTGTAGTCAAAAGTAGTGAAGTAAACTTTTTTGGTACCTATGAGGTGAGGGCAAGCTATCTAAAAATTTCTGTAAGAGCATATCAACTGAACAATAATTTACCACAAAGATTGAGTATATATATTTGCAGAGCCAACCCTTGATTAATATAAAGTTCTAATAATTTATTATTACCTACATGATGATTTATTGGATATCCTCCACTATACAATTTATATTTGATAATATCGGGTTTTTAACATTATAATTTAAAAGTTAACATGTTTTCCTGATGCCATCATCTGTTTATTCCTACTGAGTCAGTAGATACCATATTGGTCAGTGTTTCAGAGTTGCTGCAATGCCACAATATAGTAATGTCTTGTGTGATCTGTGAAAAGGGTGAAGGAACCGTTACCTTTTATTTTAGTTATATCCATTCATATACAAACCGATCCTTTAGCACAGGGATGAGCATTGTGCAACCTGTTTTTACAAGGGGCTAGCTACGCATTTAAAAATATTGCAATGGCATGGTATCATTTCAACAATTAAGTTAACACGCCTAGGTTAGAAGACAGTTGAATACATGCCTTCAATCCATGTATTTATTTAATATAGAAATTTTATGAAAATTAATGTTTTTTAATATTAATAACTAGTGATAAATATTAAACTTGGTTGACGAAATTTGTAATTCATACTCTGCGATTTGTCATGCGATTGTTCTCATATACTGAGTATTTATTTATTTAATGTAAAACTATTAGGTTTCAGGTATTGAGTAGTATTGAATTGACCAACTACGATTTGAACAAATAATGCGAGCATTTCTAGCATAAGGTATTCATATTAGTTCAAAGCACTATTTTCTACTTAATTGATTAGATTTCTGCAGAATGAGTCAGTTCTCCTAGTTAACTAAAATGATAACATTCTTCCAGTATCAGTTCGTTTGTGCAGTTCGAACTATTAATAAATACTTAGTTTTCAGTCAGAAATATGGGTAATGTTTACAAGTTCAATAATAAGTAAGATCAATTAAAGTTGGCTTAATGAGCAAATAAATTTGACGGTCGATTTAGTTAATGATAGCGATAATATACACTAATAGTTTCTTTCACCAATATTTTTTGACTTAGCAAACTATTGAGAAATAGTGATAATTAGATTGAATTGATCTGAACGTAAATCGATTGGATTTACAAAATAACTCCGCTTTTAAATATTAGCTAAGGCGTCTTAGGAGAATGTTTTTGGGCGTGTTCCGTAGATGTGTTTAGTTAGGTTACTATTTTTTTATTTGCTTTAAGCCGGTATTTGATTTTGTTCTGCTTAAAGTGTTTGCAGTTTGTCAAAAAAAAAAAACGAGTTTTAGGTTATAATTCCCTGGTCATAACTAACTAATCACGAAAATTAAATGTTACTACGTTCAGAAAAATTTCGGAATATCATTGATAAGCTGTCAGATTATTTGAAAGAACATGATCAAGTGATCCAGCACGTTTGTAAAGTGAAGGTTTCAGAGTTAAATCTATCTATGAACAAAATACTGTTCAAATCAGAATATATATTTATTGCATTTAATAATCCTGTAGAACAAAGCAATCTTCTAGGTTTTAATTTTATAATATATAAAATGACAGTCTTTCCTACAGATTATTATCCAAAGCAATGAATTTAGTTAATACTAACCTCTTTTCGAGGGGTGTTTCACTCACTAAAATTTGTACACCTATTGCATTTGACTGCATAAAGATTGCATTTGACTGCATTGATTGCATAAATATGATAGGTGACTGCACCGACTGCATGGGACTGCATGAGAATGTAAATAAATATTCGAAAAAGCAGTGGACTGTAGAGTGTTTCATTTTTGTGCATATCGCTAATATTTCTGATAGTCGGAGAGCTTATAACGCATTTATAGTGTTTGATTTAATGGGCAATTTTGCACGGTGGTAGTACTCCAACGATTAAGGATAGATAAATTGGGAACCGAGTTCTAAATATTATCGAATATTATACTCGTATAATCATTACTGTATATAACCAGGAAAAAATATACAGGGTCTCCCATTTAAGAAAACCAAAATTTAGTCTATACAGGGTGCGCTAATGAAAACTTTACACTTCGGTTTTCCGGCTTTAAAATGAAAATTTGGAACGCTCGGAACCGTAGATTTCTGATTCTATGGGAACACTTGTTGTGAATATTTTCAACTTTGTCACTTCAACCCCTAGGGGTTATGAGCTCCTCTAAAATTTTAAATGGAAAAGGGAGTCGTCTGATACAATAGTACATCCACACCACAGTTAATGGGCGAAGCAAGAGAAAACGCATATAGCTTCCGGGGCTCAACCCACTAAAATTAACCCAAGCTAACCCAAGGCATGCCTAAAATCAGTTCTAATTTAGCAGAAAAAGTTACTCGCTTTGTTTTTACATTTTTCAAATTTCATAAATTCTGTCACTTTTGTGTATTTCTATTGGTTTAATTAGGCTCCATAACGGAACTGTGGTGTGGATGTCCTTTCGCTCGTCTGATACCTCATTTTAAAAATATTTTGACCATTATTACAACTGCCGAGTTTGACGTCTCTACTCTTATTTCTGTTTATGTGACATCTAGTCAACATTTTGGAAAAGTGTTACTTCTTCATTAATAATTAATTAACTATAAGAGCTAGCAACTATTTTTACTAAGTTGGTAGATGTAATGATGGTCAAAGGGCCTTCGAAATAAAGTATTACTCAATCATTGTAATTGGGGTGAGTTTTTAATATGATACTGGAGATCCAGCAATGCCAAATTTCGAAGGTCAGTTGACACTGATTACATCTACTAACTTTGTAGTCACTGCTCTCATTAGTTAAGTAATAATTAATTAAGAAATAAATACTTTTTCTATATTTTGACAAGGTCTCACATGAACGGGTATGAGCGTAGAGACGTCAAATTCGGAAATTGTAATAAGGTTCAAAAGACCTTCAAAATGAGATACCACTCGACTCCTTTTTTAACCCATTTCAAATTTTAGGAGTGAAGCTCCATCACCCTCAGGGGGCTGAAGTGACAAGGTTGAAAACAGACACGAATCAGAAATCGAAGGGTTTTCCAAATTTTCATTTTAAGGAAGAAAAATCGGGGTGTAAAGTTTTCGTTGGCCCACCCTGTATATCGAGCATTATGAATTTTATGAAAAAACTGATTGTACGTTAATATATTTATAAGATACAGTTTTTGCCTTTGCAATATAATTAACATCGTAATTAACCGTTCTCAAAATACGCCCCAAAAGTGCAAATTCAGGGAGAACCCTGTATCTGAAAAACGATGGTGGCTATAAAAATCTGTTTACCGTATCTTTCGTTTCACAAAAAAGCAGCAACGTGTTAAGAAAACCGTATCCTGCTAACTTTAAAATTAATGGAGCTACCCCGCAAGTACAACGGAATCCGGATACCCTGTACAAAGAAAGACCACGAGAGCTTCAGTTCCCAATTTATTTATCGTAAAGGTATCACGGTCACCGTGCGAGTTGTAGTATAAACCAAACACCGAAAATTCGTTATGAGCTCTTGACTATAATGGGATAATTGGTACAACAAAAAATCATTAACCATCCAATCAAAATTATGTCTAAGCACAAGTTCTAAAAAAATAAAAAATTTATTATATATCTTTTTCCGGCTTTTATATTATATTCATCGGTGTCAACCAAAACACAACCTCACAAAATCGCCTTAAAGTTACTATGTAACCAAAAGAAAATCAAATGATGCCGCTTTATAAGCAATATCTGACAAAATTAGTAACGTCTGCGTAGCAAGCTACACAAATGAACCTAAGCGCGCGCACGCACTATTTCCGTAACTCTTTTATTTACTCGTGTGTCTACGGTCCAGTGAATTCACTGGACCGCAATTGCATTGCAATTGCCTTCAGCAGGTTTTTAGTGCAGTGGTCAGATCTTGTGCTTGTGATACGGCGTGGCCCGCAGCCCGGGTTCGATTCCCGTCGGTGACGAGACTTGTTTCATATATTTTTTTAAGGTTATGTTTGTGTCTTTTTTTAAATTTGGGCTAGTATAGGTTAGTTTGGTTTGGTTGTGCCTCGAAGCGAGCGGAGGGCCATTCGGGAAATTAACCATACTCTTTTAAATTCTCGCCCTCCCTTGATACAGCCATACACATTTGCATATACTCCCAATAATAAATTTTAGCTCCTGCCACATCAAAATTACAACAAATAATGTAAAAATAAAGAACACAAAATTGAAAATAAAAGTTACGGGAATAGTGCGTGCGCGCGCGTTCATTTGTGTGGCTTTCTACGTAGAGTCTTGTGACAAGATTGAACAAGATTGCACGCTCGAATTCCCGCGACTGCATACGATTTCTCGTGAATGTACATGGAATGTACGCTACTGCGTGTGACTGCACCTATAACTGCATGGGACTGCAAGGAATTCCTAAAGACTGTATTACGACTACATGCATTGCATTTGACTGCATGAGACTGTATCGACTGTATGGGGACTGCAACACGAATGTATGAGATTTGTACACCTATTGCATGAGTGAAACACCCCTTGCCTCTTTTATAATTAAAAGAACATGCGAACATCATCAAGGCATAAATCGCAAATACATTGGTGGCATCTAATTAAAATCTAAACTTTCTATACATCATGTACCAACAAAATTGTGTAAGAAGAAATTTAAGTATAATTATTACAGATAGACAAACTATTTAGATGAAATATATACTTACATAGATATTTTACTTTTTCCTGTAATATTAATACTTTATTTAACTATATAAATATTATGTTTAGATTACATTAGTACTATCAGATATATTTTTATGCATTTTTCCTTAATAACCACCATAATACAGTTCTGTTACTACTTCACAATAAATGATTTAATATCGCGTTTCGGCTCACTTGTCATTTTCAAGAATAATTCGATTCTACAAGTATTAAATGGGATATGTTTAATTAATACTAAATATAGGTCTTGTGAATACTTACAGATTACACCAGGAATTCAGTTGTCTGCTACTGTTGATCAGGTAATTCACTTCTTATGTTCTGCCTTAAATCATGGATGCAAGCGTTTTGTTTTTAAAAATTTTTCGGTTTGGTATTCACGATAGTTAAAAAATGCATAATTGATAAAAAACATTTCATACTAAACTTAAAGAGAGTGAGTTGTAGGTTGTAATTAGGAGGAAACAGATGCCCTGAGAGTGAGTTAAAATCAAAATTATTTAGCGATCTATTTCATACGGGGCAAGCGTATTCTCCTGTCGAGAAACACAGAGCCCGCGCGGCCGTTCTTAGAACCGAAGGGTTTGCGCTCCATTTACTTCCAGCTGAACTTTTGACGGGTCTTTAGACAGTGGTACCTATATGTCAAAGTCCTATTTAGGATAAATAACTCCGAGGTATTTAGGTTTTTCTGTGTGTTCCAGCGAGCCACCTCTCCATTGAAATGTCGGGTTTTCTTGTAGCCTCTCAGTTGCGAAGATGGAAAGCAGAAACCTGCGTCTTGGAAGGGTTAGGTTTTAGTGAATTTCGTAGTAGTCAGTCATTGTGTTGAGTGCCCCTTCCAGTTTATGCTCGACGCTTTGAAAGTTGATTGTCTTGCACAGCTATGGCCAGATCATTAGCATAGAGAAAATGTTTTCAGTATGCCGAGAGTGGTTGGTCGTTCGTATAGACATTGAATAGTGTTGGCGCCAAGACGCTGCCTTGGGGCAGTCCATTTTTTTGATTTCTCCACATGCTCTTTTTATTACTCAGGGTGACGTAAAATCGTCGATTCTGCATCATTGACCCAATTACCCTCACTAGGTTGTAGTCCTTAATTGTTGCATATAGTTTAGTCAGGAGGTGTTTGTGGTTGATGGTATCGTATGCGGCGGTCAAGTCTACAAGAGTGACTCCAGTGATCAGCTTTTGCTCGTATCCCCTCTCAATATGTTCAGTAAGGGCTAAGACCTGTCCTGTGTATGATTTTCCCAGTCTGAAACCCGCTTGCTGAGGGATTAGTTTCGCTTCTACGATTTTCTTCATCCGTTTGAGTATCATTTGCTCGTATATTTTGAAGAGATGACACAACAGGGGAATCGGTCTATAGCTACTGGCTACTTCTGGGTTTTTAGCCGGTTTGAGAATGGCTACAATTTTAGACTTTCGCCAAGATTTCGGAATTTTGTGACTTTTGGTGCATTCCTGAAACAGTTTTAAAATACAGTTTTTGTCTTGATGTGCCGAAGTTCTTAATCTGGTCGGTGCATAGATCGTCTACGCCTGCAGCCTTCCCGCTTTTCATGTTGTTTATGGCGTCCTTGAGTTCTTTTAAAGTGTATGGTTGTTTCAAGAGGTTAATCTAGTTTGCTTGGTCTCTCTCTAGCTTTGGCGTTCTATTTGTCTTACCTAGCTGGTGGGCGATTTGGTCAGGATTGATGTTGCTGACTTGTTTCCGTTCAATTGAGTCGCGATCGAGTTTTTTTTAGAAAATTCCATGCAATCTTACTACTATGGGTCATATCAATTTGCTCCACTTTGTCTTTCCATCTCTGTTGTCTGGCATGACTCAGCCCCTGAAGTAGCATTGCACCACATTCGAGCGTGTCTTCGCTGAAAGGGTCCCTTTCAAAAAGTTCTTGATACCTGACTAGCAGCTCTCTGGATTCGTTGGAAAGGCCAGGGATTTATTGATGTCTATATCCCCTTGGGATGGTATTGCTTGACACTAGTCTTACCTGTTCGTTCGTAATTCTCTGGTATGGGCTCCAAGTCACTTATAGCCGAGCCCAGTCGGTTTGAGAAATCCTGCAAATTAGCTTTTTTAAAATTAAACCGACGCCTAAATGGAATAGTTGGTGACTTGACGGCCGCATATACCACCATTCCTATTGGTCTGTGTTGACTTTTAGGCACGGGATCATATACTATTTTAATAAATCGGCCTACCAGAGTGGTGTCGCTAGTGAAACATATATCAGGGTTATATCCACGTTTCCAGATGTTGCAATGGAAAGAGTGTGGGAGTTTGGTATCGTGGATACGGGTAAGGTCGTATGTTTCTGCCCATTCTTCGACCAGATTTCCGTTTGTATTGTATTCTCTATAGCCCCAGGCTGGGCTATAACTATTAAAGTCACCCACGACAAATTTAATCTTCTGGGAGTCGAAATTCGATGGTGGTGTAAAAATGAGAGTTTCTGCTGGGGGCTTGTAAACAGACACCCAATAGTCCGATTGACGACGATGAAGGAATGGTCGATCCTACCATAATGATATCAGGGCCCGCCATATTGGCTTTCTTGGGAAACGTGGCTCCTTGGGTTTTTGTTGCATTGAACTGGACCAAATTCC